>JAKOGI010004309.1:0-29185 GCA_029747015.1 Carnegiea gigantea
AATTAACATTAAGTGGCCCATCCATAGTTGGGTCCCTCGTTGAGATTGTTATACCTTTTTTTATGTAGAATAATAAAATCACGGAGAGTACAACAAGCAATAATTATCTCGAGATTCTGCTCCAATCTCACTTGAGGCATTATATTACAATCATTAATTTAAGATTGTTTAATTTAAATAGGATTTCATTTTACGGTACTGTTCAATTTTGTTGAGAAAAACTATTATTCCTTAAATTTGCTTATAGGGAAGTGAAACTAATGTTAATAAAAAACACCTCAAGTGTCGAACATATCTAATTCTACAAATTTGTGGGTTTGAATTATTATGTTGTTACTTAATTGACTTGTTTAAAGGTTTGTTTTCATTTATTATGCTATTTTAATAGTATTTATTCCCATCGGGATGATAATTGGAGAAAAGCAAAATTTGTTTGTGTAATGTTAAAAAATAATTTGTTTACGAATGGTATGAAATTAACTTCATAAACATTACTAACATATTATGTAATTTACTTTCATGAAATAATTCCGCACATCATATATTAAAAACTAGCAATTATGCTTACATATCTAAAAATCATATTTATACAACTTTTTAATAATCTAACAATTGCTTGCATCTATCCTTACCACTTCTTGTAGCTTCTTACAACTTCTTACAACTCTTTCTAGCTTCTTACAACTTGTACATCTTCTTACAACTTCTTTACAGTTCTTACAACTTCTTATAACTCCTTACATCTTCTTACAGCTCTTTACATCTTCTTACAACTCGTTACATTTTCTTATAACTTACAGTTGTATCTTATCGCGAAAAAGAATAAGCCCTAAATCCTATCATCTATCTCATTTATCTTGCACTTTAAACATTAATAGCATAGCATACATAGGTATGTTTTTCTCTACGACTGGGAGGATTTAGCCAGTAGCTTACAGGTCCTTACAGCTTCTTATAGTTTCTCACAGTTCCTTACAGCTTTAGTTAAATTCTCACAGCTTCTTATATCTCCTAACATCTTCTTATATCTTCTTAGATATCCTTATATATTTTTTATAACATTCAACTTGTCATTTATTTTTTCTCATATATATATATATATACGATGAGTATAGATATATATAATATATATATATATATATATATATATATATATATATATTATACACTACTAATAGGAAAATCTTATATCTTTCTTTCTGAGCATAATATTTGTTTAAACCAAAAAGTATAATATAACGATGTAAATTAATATTTGAAATCCGACATGAAGCATACACGTCATTATAGAGAAAATAAGTTAACATATTTTAAAATTATGATAGAAAAATCATATTTATGTTTGAGTATCGACGTTAATCATATATGAAAATGCTGAAACTGTGCTACGAAAGTATTTCAGTTGTTTCATGTCTAAATTTATCCATGGTAACTTGGTTGCTATATTGTACAAGTGAGCATTGGATTGAATTTAATTTCAAAATGTTGATTTAAATAGGATTTTATTTTTATGATTCTATTCAATTTGTTGAGAAAATTTATTTTTTTTAAAAAAATTTCTCATAGGGAGGTGAAACTAAATTTAATACCTGAAGTGTAGAACATATTTGGTTCACATACTTGTCGGCTTGAATTTATTTTATTGTTATCTAATTCACTCGTTTAAAGGTTTATTTTCATTAATTATATTATTTCAATATTTTTTTTATCATCCAAAGCAATAATTGTAAAAAAATAGCATTTTTTCTATAATGTTAAAATATAATTTATTTAGTGATGTTATAAAATTTCTTTTATAAATATCAGTGATACACATAATTTACTACAACCCCTCTAGGGCTAGAACTGCTAGTGATTTTCAAAAATTTTAGAAAGAAACAGATAGAGTTCTGCCTAAAAATTTACGATAACTTAGACTTATAGCCGTACATTAGGTGTATGTAATAATAAAAATGTAAAGAATATATCCAACAAGTTTGATGGCTACACGTCAAAGATCACAACTCCACGGGCAACATGCCTAAAGTACACAGGTCATAAAACTAAATAAACAGAAAGAGAAATAAAAGATACAACTCAATGGATCACATAACCAAAGCACTGGGTTACATCCCAAAGACAAAACTCAACTCCAACCAATAAAATCGGCTGATTATTTAGATGGTTGGCCCACACGGCTATTCAGAGCGATCGCTTACATGAACTTTAGTAATTAACTTACATATGCTCAAGAACTTACAAATAATTCACATTACATCATTCAACTTATGAAGCTATGTATACATACATATGGCTTCTTTTCCAAAGTAAAAGGGAGGTTCCGACTCGATTTACAACAACTAAGGACTTCTACCTATCTTTTTAAGAACTCGGGGGGAAGGGAATAGAAAGGAGGTGAGCTAGCACATGCTTAGCGAATGATTCTCAACCCTAAGAAAAATAAAATAGTTGCATACAATACCTATAAGTAGCAAACACACATAAATTTTAGACAGTACTACCATGTTAGCCATATAAGAACCCAAGATCAAACCTCCATTCAGCTTATCCTAATCATTGAGGTTGGTAGCCTGCTTGACTCTTGTTACTCACTTAATCTCAAAGCATCCCATTTAAAGACACTACGTGAGTTCTTTTAGTAAGGAATAGACATAGCACACAAAAGAATACGAAACTTTAATCAAGCTAAATCATTTTATTATAAATTGTTTTTCTTTTTAAAGAACTACATTTATAAATTGATAAGGATCCTTTTCCCTTTCAAATAACTCTTGCACTTTTCAAATCCCTGCATCGACATAAATCAGAATAAAGGGTTTTCCACTTATAATGGGTAACGAAATCACCTTTCAGGCATTGGATTCGCATCTAGGATTCTTGTTCCAATCAAGATCCTAAGGTCTACTCCCGAGACCTAGTCCTTTATCTTGGCACTATTCTCCTAGCCCAAAATATATCAAATGCAATTCATTTTCAAACACACTTGACATTAACATTTCCGTCATATCATAATATTAGCATATTCATTTTCAGGAAGGCTAACCAACCTTTTTAACGACAAAAGCTGATTTCTGAAAAAGCGTAACATTGTTCAGCTAGCAAGAAAAACTTGTAAATCGGCCAAGCAAACATCCATTTCCACATAAAATGATGTTTAAAAATCATTTCAGAAGCTAATAGTTGCAACTTAATCATAATTAGTTTCAAAAGCACTCAGTGGTTCTGTAAATCAGTCACTTGCTTTCATTTTGCTAAATTCGTTTCAAGTTCACACGAAATAAAACATTTAAAACAACCTCACAACCTTTGCTTGATAATTTAGTAACTCAAAGGGTAATGTATTAGCGTTTTGATCAACTATTCAACCCGCTAAACGATCCAACAGAACAATTCAGTGAACCTGTTTATTACCCTTGGTTCAGGGTGCGACAACAAGTCAAGACCCTAGACGCGACAAAATAGGGCAAGCATGGTCCAACCAGAGTAAGGCGTGACAGAAGCAAGCCGCTGTAACTTTGTGAACCCGGTTCATTATTGAATCAATTTGCTGAAGCTGACTTTCCTATTTTTCACTTAACTCCTACGCAAAAATAGAGCAACCGTGAAGACGACATAACAGAGATGCTAACGCCATTAAGTAATATGCTACAACCAAATTTTGGCAATTAGCAATCGATGAAACAGAATTAGAATAACAGCCATACACTTCATAAATCGATTAAACACACAAACTGCACAAAATAATGAAGAAAGAGAGAGCTAGTCTGTGCGTGTATATGCTCCACTATCTTGCTTGTTATTCATATGCGATTTTTTTCTTGATAAAAAAAAGGAATAATTCATTAATTAAAAGCCATATGGCATATACAATGAATATCTCCTAACAAAAGCAAATTTAAAATATCAAATTGAATAATTCTCTCCAAAAAGCTAATGGTAAATATACTATCGACTGGCTCTGAACTTATAGTAGTATTTTTGCAACAAACCACATTCTTTGATGTCAATACATCTTTCCCGAATATCAGCGAGTTATAGTATAATTTCATAGAGTAGATGTCCAATTGACGTGGTAGATTGCACTTGAAAGAAAGATCTTCATAGTAGAACTATATGAAATTTCATTGTTGACTCATTCATTAATAAAAAGCGTAGATCTAATACAATAATTTTTAACTTCTGCTCGATAAGAAACTCACTCTAAATCTCCAAATATAGGATAAATTGCACAAAGGCAATGACTCAAACTCACACTAATTGTGAGAACAAACTAACTCACACTAAAGTTGAGAACAACTAAACTCACATTAATGGTGAGAAAATAAACAACCAAACTCTCAGAAAATGGAAAGAAATTTTATTAAAAAGAAACAAAAATATTAGTAAATACCTTACAACTGAATAAAAACTTCAATATGTATAAAGATTGGGGCTTACCACCAGAAATTATAGTTGACAGTAGCCCCTTATTGAAGTAGATGAAGGTTAAGATTTTTCGTGAGGAGGCTAAGGTTTTTCAAGAGAACAGGAAGAGAAAGAGGCTAGGTTATTCATATGCTCTTGAATATATACAACCCTAGATGTCACAAACTAACTCCATGATTTTAGGAAAGCTATAAACTACAAGATAGGTTTCTTAAGAGAATATTACAAAGAGATATTAAAAAGATCTACCACAAGATCTACAAAATCTTTCCATACTATCCTAATACTCCCCCTCAAGTTGGAGCATGGGGATCAATCATGCCCAACTTGTCCCACAAATACGTGAATTATTTCTTCCCAAGTCCCTTGGTGAAGATATCTGCTGGTTGATGTTTGGATGGAATGTATGAAAAAGTAATATCACCAACTTCCAACTTTTCTTGCACAAAATGACAGTCAAACTCAATGTGCTTGATACGCTCATGAAATACCGGATTCTTGGCAATATGGAGTGCTGCTTGACTATCGCATGAAGATGCATAGTCGAGTCATGAAAAACTCCAAGAGACACTAGCAAGGCTTTCAACCATATTAACTTACTGGTGGTAGTCGCCATAGATCCGTACTTGCCCTCAGCAGAAGATTGGGAAACTGTAGTTTATTTCTTAGTTTTTCATGAAATAGGGGACCTGCCAAGCATGACAAGGTACCAAGTGAGTGATCGTCTGGTAAGAGGGCATGCACCCCAATTTGCATCACAGTACAGACGAATGCGAAGTTCAACATCGGACCGTAGGAGAATGGCATAGCCTAGATTACCTTTTAGGTACCGTAGTACTCATCAAGCCACATCAAGATGTTCTTCCTTAGGTACTTGCATAAATTGGGACAAGATATGGACAACATAGGACAATTCTGGCCCGAGGATTTGATCATCCAACTGTCGTCCCTTGGCAAGGGCAAGCTTGTGATTCTCTTCGATAGGAAAAGGTGATGGCTTGCTACCCAGAAGACCACTTTCTTTCGAAATCTCAAGTGCATACTTTAGTTGACAGAGAAAGAGTCCACGGGGTCGTCGAGGTACTTCTATGCCCAGGAAGTACTTCAGAGGTCCTAAGTCCTTGATGCGGAAACAATCATTCAAGTATGCCTTGAACTCAGTGCAAGCATAGGAGTCATTACGAGCAAGAATAATGTCATCAACATATACTAGTAATGCTAGAAACACCTTACCGTTGCGATATGTAAATAACAAATAATCAGCATAAGACCGCACAGACCCATAGGCTAGAAGTGTTGTGGAAAGCTTTGCAAACCATTGTCTTGGCGCTTGGCATAATCCATAAAGCGATTTTTGTAACTTGCACACTTTGGATGGTGAGTTAGAAGAAAAAACAAGCGGCAATTTCATATATATTTCGTCGTATAAATCACCATGAAGGAAAGTATTGTTGACATCCATCTGATAAAGCTCCCATCCTTTTGCCATTGCAATTACTAGGAAAGCTCTTACACTAGACAGTTTAGCTACTAGAGCAAAGGTCTTATTAAAATCAAAACCTTCCATTTGATGATCACCTCTCATACCAAGACAAGCTTTGAAGCGCTCAATGGTTTCATCAGCCTTGTATCTCAAATTTGTAGACCCATTTATAACTGATGGGTGTTGTTCCTAGTGGCAAGTCTGTGATAGTCCAAGTCTTATTTGCCTCCAAAACATTAATTTCTTCCATCATGGCTTGTCTCCAGTAGGGATCTTTGACAGCCTCATAGTAGTATATGGGCTCAACAACTTTTGTAATGGTGGCAAGAAAAGTTTGATGGCTTTTCAAAAAATTATCGCAAGTGATATAATTGACAAGAGGATAAAGATTACCTAAAGAGCCTTGTTGTAGGGAGGATACAGGAAGGGAGTCATCGACATAAGCAGTATAACATACATAATCATGCAAATGCATCGGGGCCTTTAGTTCTCGAACGGGCCTTATTGAAATGTTGCTATTGGGCTGGGCTGAAGGCTCAATGCTCCCCTTCTCCATGATTGGGTTGGAAGCTTCAAAGGTTACTAGACCTGGCTGAGGAGAAGCAGTTGGCCCACTACCCCCATGCGTTAGAAAAGCTGATGCAACGTTGGGCCGAGAGCTATGTTTCGGCCAGCAGTAGCATCAGACCAGTTCCCAGCTAGGCTGGTCGCCTCAAACTGCCCAGATGGATCAAGGTTGTAATTCTAGGGAAATAGGCTTGGGCTATGTGGTGGTGCATTAGCTACATTGCCATCTGACCTAAGCTCTAACTCTTCTCTGTCTTTCTCACCTTGCCCAAAATTCTCCGATAACACTATCCTCATAAACACCCCAAGTTTCTGTGTAAATTTCATCAACATACTTATGTCCTCCAATTAATCTATTTGTCTCAGATTCCTCAACTTTATGTGTGGCAATGGGAAATATGGTTTCATAGAAAATCACATCACAGCTAACAATAATTTCATTTATCTCCAAGTGTATGACGTTTCAACCCTTCTTGCTATAAAGGTATCCCATGAAAATACACTTGCAACTTCGGGGGGAAAACTTATCCTTGGTCCTAGGTTTAGTATGCACATAACACATGCATTCGAACATTTTAATATGAGCATATGTTGGCTTGTCATTGAATAAAACCACGTAGGGTGCTTTACCTTCTAAAACCTTGCTAGGAGTTCGATTTATTAAATAAACCGCGGTTAGGACACTTTGCCCCAAAAGTCAATGGGTAAATGAGCTTAGAAATGCAAAGCCCAAGCCACGTTCAATACATGCCTATGTTTTCCTTTAACTCGCCCATTTTGTTGAGGAGTCTCTATGCAACTAGGGTGATGTATAATCCCTTTTTGGATATAAAATTGCTTCATGGGCCCAGAAAGAAACTCAAGTCCATTATCACTCCTTATTATTTTCACGTCGTTTCCAAATTGGATTTTTACCATAACCACGAAGTTTTACAGTAATAAGGAGGCCTCCCTTTTGTCTATCATTAGGTATACCCAAATGGCTCTACTCGCATCGTCAACAATGGAAAAGAAATATTGAGAACCACATAATGAAAGCACTCTATATGCACCCCAAATGTCACAATGAATAAGCCCAAATAACTCTTTTTCATGGCTTCCACTAGGAACAAAATGAGTATGAGTTTGTTTAGCCTAAAAAAATATATCACAAAGTTCCTTATTCCCAACACTACTAATATTTAAACTCTTAGGCAAAAAAGATAAAATTTGATCCAAGGGATGCCCGAGGCAGCCATGCCATAAATGATGAGATCCTACCGCATTGACTTAAATCTTAGGTGATGCAAACTCATCAATGTAGTAGACTCCTCCCCGTAATCTACCCACTCCAATCTGACTCTTCATGGTACGATCCTCTATCATACACAAATCCTCATCAAATATCACAATACATTTTAAATCCCGAATTAATTGTGCCATGGAAATAAGGTTGGAAGAAAAATTTGGAACGTAGAGCATTTTGTCCAAATGCATTTGATTATTCAATTCCCTTGGAAATTAGCCACCACACTTGCCCCATTAGGCAAAGCTTATGGGGGTACTAGACTCACAGGTGCCCTAGATTTTAGGCTTTGCAAATTGCCCGTCATATGTCGAGATGCCCCAAAGTCAATGATCTAAGAAACTTTACCTTGCCATTTTTCATAACCGGGCTTGGGTTTGATTAGACTAAGGAGTTTCTTAACTTGCTTACTTGTAAACTAGGAGATGACGTTGTTGCTCTGTTCCTCGATTTCACGCGGCTACTCTACCTGCTGGCTAGCCGCAGAACTCCCAGCCGAGTAAGCAGCCTCACAGCCTCCCCCTCGGTCCCTGCCACCAGTGGTTCGGCCACCGCGAGGTCCTTATCCTCGATCTCTTCCTTTGCCATGAGTTCCCCAACCGAGTGGGTATCCAATAATCTGATAGCAATTTTATTCGCCATGCCCGATACATCAACAATACTTGCACGCTACTGTTTCACTTAGAGCTTGAGCTTTGTGTCCATGATTAGCCACATAAGCTACTGCCATTTTGAAATGATCGTCACGTCCTATTATAAGCCTCTTAAATGTTGATCTTCTTGACTCACAATGTTCAAGATCTTATCCAACGAGGGCAATGGTTCCATGGCAAGGATTTATCTGCGAATATGTGAATATAGGTCATTGTTTAATCCTAGAAGAAATTAATACAATTTCTCAGCCTAGAACATCATCAAAATCCTGGACGGAGCACTACATTCACAACCCTTGCATGTGCACCCCTCACATATGCATGTGGGAATTTTAACATGATTATCAAGTTCACTCCAGAGCACTCTTAATTTGGAGTAAACTCAACCACACTCAACCCACCTTGCCTAAACTCGCCTATGCTTACTTTTAGTTGATAAATTTTGGGGGCACTAGCAACATCACACCTCTTTTGTAAATCTTCCACCATGGCTTTTGTCGTTTCGGTGTAGGCGACAGTAGGATGTAGCTTCTGATCTATCACGTTCAACAACCACGAGCACACCAGCGAGTTCACCATATCGCATGCGTGATACTTGGTGAAATCGCCTTCTTTGATCTCTGGCTTCTTTAGGGTTCTATTGATGAACCCGAGTTTATTGTTCGACTTTAGAGCACTTTGGACTGCCTTTTCCCAAAGATCATAATTGTCACCATCGAAAACCTCCGCCATGATGAACGCTCCCGGACTTTCAGACTGTGCAGGTAGTAAGGGGAATGGGGTTCAATAATGAACCCTGTCATCTCTGCATCTTTTGTCATTGCTCAACTCATTGGGATGAAGAAGAACATATAGATGGTTTGAGGTCACAATTGCTCTGTTACCATGAACACAGTAGTGAAGAAAGAGAGAGCTAGGCTATGCGTGTATATGCTCCTCTGTCATGCTTGTTAGTGATATGCTTTTGAATATATACTACCCTAGATGTCACAAACTAACTCTATGATTTTAGGAAAGAGATAAACTAAGAGATAGGTTTCCTAAGAGAATATTACAAAAAGATATTAAAAAGATATGCCACAATATCTACAAAATCTCTACATGATATCCTTATATAACCCGAACTCCCTCTTCATCACACCATGCACAACTAACCTCAGAATCATCTTAATTTTGACCTAATGAATTTCAATCAATTTAATCAATCCACCTTGTATCTAAAGACTCTCAATTCATCAAAATTTCAACTCAATAACCGAATCATATACTCATGAATAAATCAGAAATTCTTTACAAATTGGCTATTAAATTTAGGAATTAAGAATCATTGGCATAGAATTTGAGCTCTTGGACTCAGTTCCGGACTATTTTTGGACAAATTCACGTTAAGTTTGAGCCTTATCCTCCCCCCCATGTTGGTCGCGAACTTCTCGTCCCCTGGGGAAGCTCTGCTTTGCCGTTCCCCTCTTCTGTTTGCTGCTGTTGTTGTTCATTCCTCCTCTTCGCTTCTCCCTCTCTCTTCTCTCTCCCTAGATGGGTGTGACGGAGGGGAAGAGATGGAGAAGATAGGTGGACATGGACCTGCTCAAGAAGAAGAGCTAGGTTGTTTTTGTTTTGGTCTCAAAGTTGCCGTCGTGAAACAACAGGAAGGGCGCCTAGCTTCTTAATTAAATTAGCCGCTTTTCCCTTTTTTGGGTGAATTTCTTTTTTTTTCCCCCCAACTAGTAACTCAAGAAATCCACATAGCTTTGGCCCAAACAGCTAAGCCCACTAAATTCTATATCGAGTAGCCCTCTCGAGTGTACTACTCTTGCATTAGCCTAATTCCCGACCAATTACTAACTTCACAGAATTGCATAATAAATCAAGAAAACTCCACTAACTAATTTACATAGAATCATGCACTTAATTGACACAAAAATATTAGCCTAATATAGCTAATATAACGAACATAGTTAATAAAATTATTAATCTTAATAATTAACTACGTCCTAAGTTATTGACTATTACATTTACTTTCATGAAATAATTTTTTTCACAATTCATATATTAAAGACCCAGAATTATGCATGCATACATAAAAATTATACTATACAACTTTTGAATAATTTAACAACTTCTTACATCTATTCTTGCGGCTCCTTACAGCTTCTTACATCTTCTTACAACTTCTTTATAGTTTTTATAACTTCTTACAGCTCCTTACATTTTCTTAGAGCTTACAGCTGCATCTTATCATGAAAAAGAACAAGCCCATAGTTCAGCTGTAGGTCATGTTCACATGAATGCCATAACTTAAGAGTTTGTTCTTTTAAACGTATCATAAGTAACTTAGTGTTGATCATTGTGAATGAGTGTTGATCAGTACTGATGGGTACAGATGAGTGCTGAGTAGTGCTAATCAGTGCTCATGATTAAAATTATAAGTATGAAATATGCCTAACTGCTAATCAGTGTTGATTAGTGCTGATGAATGTTAAATGTTAATGATAAGTACTTGTGATAAGCTAAAAAACAGGCCTAAACATAAACAAATCAAATTATTCATAAGGAATCAAAGTAGTAAATTGATTCCAAATATATCTGGTCATGCCTTGATCCAAAATCAAAGCTTATAACCAAAAAGTGCATACTCGCGTCTTTCTTATTTCAAATTAAGAAAATATAAATGATGAGAATCAAATCACATTCCTTATCCACAAAATTTGAAAATGAAGACAACATTTATGTAAAGCTCCATTAGGCCTACCAATTACCATTGAAGCATGCGACTACCTAGAAACAGAAATCCCTAGCAAGCACAAAACTCCACTAGTTCGACAAATGTCAGCAAGCTCAAGACTCCACCAACCACGCAAACCCCTAGCAAGCACAAAGTTCTACTAGGCCCACAAACGTTAGCAGTCACGAAGCTGTACAAACCCTGACACAAATAAGTAGTGATTCTATGCTCAAAACTTCAGGGTCACATAAACAGACGCAATCTAAGTGGAAATCTAAGATTCGCCCCCGAAGGAAAAAATCAATCTTGTCATAGTGGAATATGTAATCCAAATTGCTTTTGCTTATTATAAGTTTAAAAAACAAAAATCGATTACCGAAAATGCATATAAATTCACATTACACAAAAAAATAATTTCAAACCTCGGAGGAAGCACATAAACCATTCAAATACATATAAGCAAATCTATCTTCATAATCAATAATTAATTAATTTAGTTTTCTAATTAATATCATTTGCAATTCACATCATCAATTAGGCTCAACTAAGCACAAATGATTCACCTATACTTTTACTACTTCCGCTAATTAATTTTGACACTGTGAACCTTTTTTTATCAGATTTAAAACTAGCAAAATTAGTTCACAAACACAACTAATCTACATCTCAACACAGATTTAATCAAAAATTCATAACTAAAAATGTACATGTTCAAAATTCACAAAAATTTATATAACATATCAAATAATATGGAGCTTATACAGAAAAAATGTCATACTTTTTTAACATTTCAATACTTCACAACAATTCAAATAGTGCTTGAAGTTAGGGAAATCCCCAAAAATTCATTTCTTTCTACATTATTTTTTCATGTCTTAATTAAACTCCAGTCAAATATTCATAGTCAAAACATCCAAGATCAAAGCATACCTTTTAATAATCAACATCGAACATTCCAGATACAATCTAAGCATTAATTAATCCAACAATCATGCATATACACAAGATTGTTAAAGGTGGGTTTCTAAATAGCTTAAATATCAAATTTATCAATTGATTGTCAACAAGTGAACCTAGCCAAATTTTAAAGAGAGTCAGACCGAAGAATTTAGACAGCTTGATTTTTGTTTATTTATTTATTTGTTTGTTTAAGACCTTTCTTTTCGCTTCTCTGTTATGTGGATGCTCCAAATCAACTAAAGCCTTTCTTTCTTTCTGTTTTCCAATTTTCTTTTTTGTTTCCCACTTATCCATATGGATGAGGCTCTACTTATATTTATATAGCATGCTTACCAAACAAATTTTGATGCCAATCTCGTCTGAGCTAGATAACTTTGATAACTAATTCCATGCTTATCCATAATAATCACAATAAGTAACTTCATACTTATCCATTAAATTTTGCATGTGATTAAATATAAACCACAACTTTTTGGGTCGAGATTGACCTTGACTTTGACTTCTTGATACAATGCTTAATCGCTAAGCAAACTGGCTAAATATACAATTTATAATTCTGGTTCCCCACATATGCACATGCACCTCTAATTATCCTTTAATGATTAACTTAATCCTAGCAATTCCCAAAATTTATTAAGACAATTAAATATTATAAATAATAAATAAATACATCAAAACATTTATATGAATCATATATTCAGGAATAGGTCAAAAGTTAGCAAATGAAAACCCAGGGTGTTACACAAATGATTATGATGTTAGGTGTTTCTTGTTTTTTTAAAAACTCACTCATATCTTGATACTCCCTGTTTTTATGAAATAAAGCTTTTTTAGTCCAAGTTAGACCACATTACAAATTTATAAATTTAGAGTTATAATAAAATTGCTAGTTTCTAAGAGCATCTGCAAACATTGGAGCTCCAACTTACACCACATCCCCAATCCATAGATCAAGGATTTACAATAGAAGTATTGGTTTTGACAGCATCCGCAATCATCAGAATGAGTTTCACTGGGCGGGCCGAGGGCCCCACAAGCCTCTCCATAGCCTGCGATCCACTTGGTATAGATCGCATGTTGGACTGTGGTGCATGCCTTTCTTTTTTGTCCTTTTTCTGCCTTAAACATAGTGCTTTTATGGTTACTAGAGTAACGGGCGTTGTCATACCAAAATTTCTAAAAAGAAAAATTTAAGGTTGGTCTGATTTTTGAGCCATTAGATTGCTTTTCATTGGGTAGAGCTGCAAACTCAATTAGCTATACCACAAGAAACCAATCAAATTTTGACGGTTTTTTGACAAAAATTTAGTGCGATTTTGACAGAAAGTGATCCTTGTGATAGATATTTTGATAGAATTTATAACTATAAAAAAATGCTAGTTAAAATGGACATTTCGATCGACCCGTCACTGTTATTGACTGTAATGCCCCACCCCAGCTACCCTCTGCTTACTTGTTTTGTTAAGCATTAAAAGCCAGTAGAATGTGTTATGCAGTTAGGGCATTACCGCCGTTCGCTACCGACAAAGCTACATATGAGTAACCAAAGTTGGCTGGATGGTAGTAACCACAAGATACATCCACATACAGTATAAAGTTCAACTTGACACCGAATTTTTACAAAGTGTTGCACGATAATAAACTCAGTCCAAAATGAATTTACATTTTGTGCAACACTTACCAACATTCCAAAAGCAATTCCACACCCATATATGGCTAGATCAGGGACTTAACACTTGGTGCCCTGGCCCACATTTTCTAGGCCCTTAGCTTCCTTGGGCTCCTGCTTAACTGTCGATCGTTTTCTCCTTCTCTAAAACGGTTTGAAAACATTAAACAAAATAAAATGAGCCAAAGCTCAATACATTACCCTTGTACAATTAAATGGACTTTCCCATGAGTCAGTGAGCGTGCGTGTAATATCAGAACGATGCTTTAGAAACATCTTTTAGGAAGCATTGATTTAAATAAACGATTAGTAGTTGTTTAGTTGTTTCTTTGGCTTGGACTAGGACCCTGCATCTATAAATAGCAACCACAGTAAAACAATGAACTATGAATTTTCCGTGTAACAGGAATGGCCAACAATGAATTCTACCAGTAGATACTTATAAACACTGAACATGGCATATTACAATGAACACTGAAATGGGCCCAGATGGTTCCTTAGACCGAATAAAATTGTAAATGTTGTTCAATGTAGATTTAAACGTTTTGAAGGGTATAAGCAGTAACGTACCTTCGATGTTTTCTTAGTTCTCAATTCAAGTTCACCTTCACGATTCTTTTTGTTACTTAATATGGTGATGTGATGGAGGAGAAATTATTAACAAAAATTATGGATTTTATTAGTAATGCCTTCGTGTATAAAAAGACTTCTGACGAATCTTTTCATTGAATCTCATCAAGGTGTCAAACTTCTATTTTTTTGTGGTTGGTTTTGATTAGAAAAGGCATACTGGTAATTTCCCAACCTTCTCTTCGTTCTAAATCAATTCTAACCACTTAATTAATGGCTCTAATTTATCACCCAAGTTCATCAAAGCTACCACGTCATTATACCTAATTTAATCTTTACCCTTTCCTTTGGACACATCATTTTCCTGAAGCTTCAACATTTAGTTCAACTACTTTCCGGTATGCATAAACACTTAACCCCTTTTATCATATTCAACTACTTAGCCAATTATCCATTATGAGTCCTTCCTCACTTAATTAAGACAAAATTGATATCATAATCAAGCTCCATCATAATCATATAACTCATTAGTTTATTCCCAAGACGTACTTACCCTCCACCTCCTAGGCCACCAGTAACCTAAATCAATATAAACACATCCCTTTAATTGCTCAAGTAGCTTCTCATGAAGTAAATTAAGCATTTCTCCTAATCTTATTTATCTATTTACTAACATCTCACCCCTCACATAACATAACCCATAATGAACGTTCACACGCATGTATGCCCAAATTAATCTCTCCTTTTTCTCCCTTTTTTTTTTTGGTTTGTGAATTATACTTAAATTATCTATACATATATACCCAAGTTCATTTCTTCATAAATCATACTCATTACATCATACACATATATACCCAATTAATCTCTTCATAAATCACACTTATTACATCCATACACATATTACCCAAATTAATCTCTTCATAATTCACACTTACCACATATACACATGTACAAACCCAATTTAATATCTTGATAAAACACACTTATCATATCCATACATATGCAAACCCAAATTAATATCTTGATAAATCACACTTATAATATCCATATAGATGCAAACCCAAATTAATATCTTGATAAATCACACTTATCATATCCATACATATACAAACCCAAATTAATTTGCCCAAATAAGTCATTATTCATCAAGATTAACTCATTAACCATTACAAACACTTTTATGAAATTGGGTTTAAAAGAGGGAGAAAAAAGGGACTAGAATTACCTTGGTTAAAGGGTGAATTGTGGAGGATCAGGGTGGTGATGTGGCTCATCGGTGGCGGCCGGAGCCGGCGGGCTGGCCGGAACAGGGAGGCAAAAAAGAGGCGGCAGAAAACAGAGGTGCATGGCAGAGAGAGAAGGCAGCAGGAGGCATGCAGCTCACCTGTCCTCTATTTTTTTATATGATTTACTGAGTTGCTTTTTTTTATTTACCCCTAGTAAAACTCATACGGTAGCTTCCATTGGTCAACCTAATTAAAATTTGATCTTATCCCTTTTTCCTCTTTCCGCATGGCTTAAAATGGACCGTACATTCGGCCATCAATAACTTGCCCCTATTATTCCTTAGCTATTAAGGATTTATCAAGGCTCGATAATTCTCGACCTTGCTCGGGTACAAACGTAAATTTATTAAAATCTTATGCTTTTGCTTAACTATCTGATATTTTATAAACTCAGAAGGACCTCCATGATAGTAAAATTCTTTAAATCAGGCATTATTTGTTCCACACTGGAAAAAAAATTTGACAACTCTCTGCTTCGACTAGTCATAACCATATAACTAAATGCAAAAATCAAGTTAATTAAACATGATTATGTTGGAGGATGAGGGTGGTGGTGCAGCTCACCGGTGGCGCCCGGAGCTGGCAAGGCTGGCCGAAATAGGGAGGTGAAACAAAGGTAGTAGGAAACAGAGGGGCACGGTAGAGAGAGAGAAGGCAGCAAGAGGGCACGGAGCTCACCTCTCATTTATTTTTTATTTTTTTTTTGATGATTTACTAAGTTACTTTTTTTTAATAAATTTCCAGTAAGACTCATATGGTAGCTTCTTTTGGTCAGCTAAATAAATTTTGATCTTATCCCTTTTTTTTCTCTTTCCACATGGCGTAAACTGGACCACACATTTAGCCATAAATCACTTGCCCCTATTATTCCTTAGCTATTAAAGATTTATCAAGGCTCGGTAATTCTCGGCCTTGCTCGGGTACAAATGCAAATTTATTAAAACCTTATGCTTTTGCATAACTATCTGATATTTCATAAACTCAGAGAAGGACTTCCACGACAGTGAAATTCTTTAAATTAGGCATTGTTTGTTCCACAGTAAAAAATGCGCAGCTCTCTGCTCCAACTAGTAATAACCATACAATTAAATGAAAAAATTAAGTAAACCTAATTACATGTTGGGATATTACATCCTTCCCCCCTTAAAGAAAGTTTTATCCTCGAAACTTGTGTTGGACATACCTTTCTAATAAATGTGAGTAGCGATGCTTCATTTCATCTTCAGTTTCCCAAGTTGCCTGAGAGGCTCCATGAGGACTCCATATGACCTTGACTAAAGGGATAGCTTTGCTGTGCAATTGTTTTACCCTTCGATCAATTATCATCACAGGTTGCTCTTTGTAGGTTAACTCGTCGGCCTCCACCTCCAAGGATTCATAAACTATCGTATGTGCTGGATTATGCACATACTTGCAAAGCTGTGAAATATGGAATACATCATGTACATGTTATAATTCAAGTGATACGGCTAAGCGGTAAGTAGAGGGATTGATTTGCTCAATAATAGCGTATGGTCCAATAAAACACGAACTTAATTTTCGTTTAACATTAAATCTTCGTATTCCTTTAATAGGAGAAGCTTTCAGAAACATCTTATCTCCTTCTTCCAACTCCAAAGGCTTTCATCTTTGATCAGCATATGCTTTCTGCCTATCCTATGCCGCTTTTATGTTCTGTTGGATAACTTTTATCTTGTCTACCATTTCTTGAATCATCTCCGGTCCCAAAATTAGAATATCACCTAAGTCATTCCAACAAAAAGGCGTTCTACATCTTCTTCCATATAGTGCTTCAAAAGGGGCCATTTTGATAGTAGTTTGATCGCTATTATTATAGAAGAATTCTAGTAGGGGTAGATATTCCTTCCATTTCCCTTGAAAATCCAATACATAGGCCTGTAGTATATCTTCAACCACCTGATTTACTCTTTCGGTCTGCCCGTCCGTCTCAGGGTGGTAGGAACTACTAAACTGTAACTTTTTGCCAAAGGCCTTATATAACGCCTTCGAGAACGGAGCTTGAAATCTTGAGTCTCTATATAAGATAATGTCTTGGGGTACGCCATGTAACTGTACCACTGCTTTAACATAAATTTATGCCAACCTGTCCACGTTCCAGGAATCATGTATCGCTACAAAGTGGACAGATTTGGTAAGTCTATCTACTATCATGCAAATGGCATTCTTCTTTGACGCGATCAGAGCTAACCCTATCACAAAATCCATTGAAATAGAGTCCCATTTCCATGTGGAAATCTCCAATGGTCTTAATTCTCCAACAGGCCATGTTATTCTACCAAAAGGTCTGCCTCAAGTCTCTGTACATTTTCATTCCTCCTGTATGAATAGAATATTTGGTATTATGAGCCTCGACCATTATCCTTTCCTTTAACTCCATCTCTTGCAGCACACATATTCGATTCTGAAATTTAATAACTCCCTGCTCATCTTCTACAAATCCCAATGTGTTCCCTTTATTTATACTCTCTCTAGTTCTTTTCACTTCCTCATCCTTTACTTGTGCCTGTTTAATCTCACCTAGAAGTGAGAGTTGAACTGCTAGGCTACTTAGAAATAATTTGGGTTTCCCTGGAAATACCAGCTCTATATCATACATTCCAAATCCCTCAAAATTTCTGGCCGTACTATTGTCACAGAGTTCACACTATAGTGTGTCTTTCGGCTCAATGCGTCTGCAACCACATTAGCCTTTCCTGGGTGGTATTATATTTGGAGGTCATAATCCTTGAGAAGTTCTAACCACCTACGCTGTCTCAAATTTAATTCCTTCTGAGTAAAGATGTATTTGAAGCTTTTATGAATAGTGAAAATCTTGCAAGTGCTACCGTAAAGATAATGTCTCCATATCTTTAATGCTAAAACCACGATGGCTAGCTCCAAGTCATGGGTAGGGCAATTTTTCTCATAAAGCTCAGCTATCTTGAAGCATAAGTTATAACCTTTTCATCTTGCATCAGGACACATTCTATGCCCTACCTAGAAGCATCACTATAGATGATGAAGTCTCCTCCTTCAGTTGGTAGGGCCTAGATTGGTGTGGTAGTGAGTTTGTGTTTTAGTTTTCCAAAAGCTCATTCACACCTATAATCCCACTCAAACTTTGTAGTCTTTCTTAATAGGTTAGTGAGAGATAGGACAATTCCTATAAAATCTTGTACAAATCGCCTATAGTACTCGGCCATCCTTAGGAAACTCCGAACCTCAGTAATGTTGGTAGGCCTTGGCCACTCAGTAACTGCTTTTACCTTTTGCAGGTCTACCTTAATTCCTTCCTTAGAAATTGTATGCCCCAAAAAGTTCACTTCTATGAACTAGAATTCACATTTGGATAGTTTAGAATAGAGTTTATGCTCCCTTGGGTTTGTAACACAATTCTCATATTTTCACTATGCTCCCCTTCGATTTTGGAATAGATTAAGATATCATCAATGCAAACAACCACAAATTTACCCAAATACAGCCTGTATATGCAATTCATCAAATCCATAAAGGCTGTAGGAGTATTGGTTAACCCAAACAGCATTACCGTGAATTCATAATGATCATAACAGGTCCTAAACGCTGTTTTAGGGATATCCTCAGGTTTGATTCTCAACTGATGGTATCCCAACATAAGGTCAATCCTCGAGAAGACTCCCATCCTCTGTAATTGATCAAATAAATTATCAATCCTAGGTAAAGGGCACTTATTCTTTATGGTGATCTTATTTAGTTATCTGTAGTCTATGCACAATCTCAAAGTACCATCTTTCTTCTTCACAAATAGTACTGGCACTCCCGATGGGGATATGCTTGGTCTTATACACCCCTTTTGCAACAAATTATACAATTGTACCTTTAATTCTTTCATCTTAGCTGGGGTCATTCTATATGGAGGCTTTGAGACAGGACGTGCTCCTGGCTCCAACTCTATTTCAAAGTTAATCTTGCTCTAGGGTGGTAACCTAGGAATCTCTTTCGGAAACACATCTGGCAATTCCTTGACCACTGGAATGTCCTCGAATTTTACTTCTTCTTTCCTATCTTTCATGACACAACATTAGTATGCCACACACCCTTGCCTAACCAATTTCTTAGTTGCCATTAAGGATATGAACAAGTACTCAGTACTCAAAAATACATTTTTCCTCCTTTTTCTATTGGGGACATTCTTTGTTTTTGGCAATCAATCTTTTTGCTTCGTGCTTTCGACAACCACTTTATCCCTAAGATTATATCAAATTCTGATCGGTCTAACTGTATCAAATCTCCCCCAACCTCCTCCTGGTTTAGGGTGATTGGGCAACTCTTATACACAACACCACATTTTATTGTTTTTCCTGTAGGCACATTTACATACAAATCTATGAAGATACAGCTGTTGAGGAGATGAATGAATGTGTAGCTCTAGAATCAAATAAAGCAATAAGGGGTGTTGAATTAAAAGTAAGCGTACCCATCACAATGGTTCCTAAATCACCAGCTAGCTTTTTGTTTATCACATACACCCAGCCCACCTGACGGCCAGTCGCGGGAGTAGTGGCTTTACTTTGTTTAGGGACTAGAGCAGGACCCTCACCTAGTTGGGAAGTTCTACCAGGGCAGTTGGCAATCAAATGATTCAGGTCTTGTTTGTATTTCAAAACTGTGAAATAAAGTCACAAGTGTATAGATGTGGTTGTAGCACTTTACGAGTTGACCACAGAGATGGGTTGAATTTAATTACTAGGATCTAATTACTAAACTAATCAAAACAAACCAAAATTAATTCTAAATAATAATCAAGACCTTAAACTAAGATGAATCACTTAGAATTTAACTAAGGCTAATTGAAACTAAAATTAACAATAAAGAAATAAGTAGAATTAATATAATCCAAACAAGAAAAATAAAATTTAAGCTAAGGCTAGCACAAAGGAAGAAGGGAGAAAGAACGTAGGTCAAGAGGAGAAATTATGAGCTATAATCAAGAAATCCATGAATAAAGATTGAATCTTAGAGAGTCACCTTTGAACTTGAAACCTCTAAGAGAACTCTTGTAGAGAAATTTCAACATGAAAGTAGAAGGTTTGAATTGAAATAAAACTAGAGAAGTAATATTTTAACTAATAACTTGAATGGTAACTAAAACTCGAAATTTAAATTGAAACAAGAATTTGAAATCATATGTCAACTAAAAATAACAAGAATTTTCAAGAATTACACCAATACCATAAGAGAATAAGAGAAGAAGAATTGATGATGAGATGATGAGATGATTTACAAGAGTCTCCTAAAGCTCCTATTTATACTAATGCTAATTTTCTAATTACAAAGATTGCCCAAATAAAAATCAAATTTTCTACCTTCCTAATAATACCCATTTTCTAATTTTCACCCAAAATTCCAATTTTCCCCTCAATTTTTAATTTGTGGCTGCTGAGAAAAGGAAAGCATAGAGCTGGCTCGAAGATCTACTGGTGGGATGTGCGTGGGCTGGCTGGACTGCGCAGGATGCGCTGGTGAAGGACAGGCCCAATCGAGCAAGGGGAGCAACCAGCTTCTCTTCTGGGCTAGGTTATTCTCTTTTTTTAATTCTCTTTTTTCTTCTTCTTTTATTTTGGCCCAACCAATCATATTTTCATCACAACATTATTTCCTACAAAAATCAAATAATAAACACATAAAATTCAGAAAATAATCTCAATTACAAATAAAAACTAAATAATTAGAAGGACTTAATTTGGCACCTTTGGCGCTCAAACAAACACCCCTACACCTAGACTTTGCTCGTTCTTGAGTAAAATAAAAAAAATCTAAGTACGACACCTGACTCAGTTTCGTAGGGATTACGGTTGCACTTAGCATGTGTAACAAGCCCTTTAAACCTCTAGATTCCCCCTAGTGGACGAGTGTGGTCTCGTTAGGGTTTACAAAAGATATACCCACAAAATCTTTGAGAAAGAAAAAGAAAAAGAGAAAGAAAATAGAAAATCTTTTTGATTTTTTTTTGCTCCAAACATACATACGTATACACTACGGAAACTTTACATAGTTGATCAACAAATCACCCCTGTAACTAAGCACAATGTACATATCGAACTCTTGGCCACCAAAGATGACATATGAACACCAATTTTTCAGCCAACAAGTCCTTGCAACAGTGAATCCATCCTAATGCTTAATGTGCTAGTCTACCATCATCTTTGGGGTTCGGCTAACCATGATCAGTCCCACTTGACAACTTGATCGACTCAATTATTTTGGTTGTGAGTTTTCCCAGAAGCAATATTACCTCGAAGGATACCAACCAGTAGCGCATGCCTTAAAGGGATACTTGTCATCCCAACTATAAGACTCTTTATTTTTGATTTTTCTTGCCTTTTTTTAATGAAACGAATAAACGATAAATGAGGGATTCAACCATGGTTACCTAAATTCTTAAGACAATGATGCTATGTGAATCAGGATTGGACTTAAGTTGTAATGAACTGTCAGGCTTAGAATTGGGATATGAAATGACACTCTTGGGGTCAAGGTTTAGTGCATACACAATGCTGATATACAACTTCACATTAAATCTAAGGGGTCAAAATTAATCAATATAATACAACTCTGAAAATTTTTAAGCATATCTTCCCCTTCCCCACACCAAGATCACAAAATGTCCACATTGTGGGAAAAAGGGAGTATCAAGCCAAAAAGAAGAAAATAAAGTATGCCATATACACCATATACAAGGGATAGAATGGTACTAGCAGGTCAAATACTGAATGTACCCAAACTACATCACCACCAATCACTAATCACTGGGTGGTTCGTGCAGCATCAGACACTCTACGCCGTACTCTGTAGGAAGTTCCAAGAATTGCTTCAATCGTTGACCATTAACCTTTTGTTTAGCTCCATTAGCAAGATCTTGTATCTGAACTGCACCATAAGGAAATGCATGAGTAACAACAAAAGGTCTTGTCTAGTGGGACCTGAGCTTACTTGGGGCACTTTCATACCTGGGGCAAAGTCCTTCCTAAGAATCATCCTGTCATGAACCAACTTTGCCCTCTCCTTATACAATCTAACACTCTCATAGGCCTCAAATCGGATCTCCTCTAACTCACTCAACTGCAGTCGCCTCTCCACACCTCCTGCAGTAAGATCATAGTTAAGGGTCCTAATAACCAACCAAGCTCTATGCTCAAGCTCGACTGGAAGATGACAAGGCTTCCCATAGACTACCCTATAAGGGGACATACCTAAGGGTGTCTTGAAAACCATCCTATAAACCCATAAGGCATCAACAAGCTTGTCGGGCCAATCTTTTCTATTTTTCTCTAAAATCTGTTTTACTTGTCTGTTAGGCATAGTCACCTATGTATTGGTTTGGGGATGATAAGAAGTGGCTAGCCTATGGATAATAGAGCACCATCTTAGCAAGTCGAAGCGGGTACCTTGGTCACTGATGATCGCACGAGGCATGCCACACCTAGAAAATATGTTCTCCCTCAAAAATTTCACTACAACCCTAGCCTCATTAGTTCTGATGGGGATAGCCTTAACCCACTTAGACACATAATCAACAGCTAGTAGAATATACACATTTTCAAGAGAAATTAAAAATGGTCCCATAAAATCAATACCCCATACATCAAAAATTTCCACAATAATAATGGGAATGAGGGCCATCATATCCTTCCTAGTGATACGGCCTAACTACTGGCATCTAAGGCATCTCCTACAGTATTTATGGGCATCTTTGAACAAAGTGTGCTAATAAAATCCACATTGAAGTACTTTGATCGCAGTCGTTTTTTCATTAAAGTGGCCTCTACAGGCCTGGTCATGGCAAAAAGACAAAATGCTTCTAATCTCATGGTCTGAGACACATCTCCTCACAATTTGATTAGAACAATATTTAAATAGGTAAGGATCATCTTAGATGTAAAATTTTACCAAGTGCAAAAACCTATCCCTGTCATGCTTATTCCAACCCTCATGCAGTTTACTAATCACAAGATAGTTCACAATATCACTATATCAGGGGGCCAGAATGGATCATGAATAATTGCTCATCAGGGAACCACTGAGAAATAGGGGCATCAGTACCCCTAGTACAGACAACCCTAGACAGGTGGTCAGCAACAAGGTTTTAGAACCCTTCCTGTCTCTAATCTCATAGTTGAACACCTGCAGTAGGAGCATCCATCTCATAAGCCTAGGCTTAGCATCCTTCTTTGAAAGAAGGTGCTTAAGTGCAGCATGATCAGTAAAAACAATGACATGACAACCAATCAAGTAAGGTCTAAACTTCTCAATAGCAAAATCCACAGCTAAAAACTCTTTCTCCATCACAGTATACTTTATTTAGGCATCATTAATGTGTCATTAGTATAATAGATCACATGGAGTTTCTTATCAATGCGTTGTCCTAGTTTAACCCCAACAACATAATCAGAAACATCACACATCAATTCAAAAGGCTCATCTGAGATAGGAGGATGTAGAATAGGGGCAGTGGTTAAGACTTCCTTTAACTTAGTAAATGCCTCTACACACTCCTCAGAGAAGGGTACATCCTTAGCTAGAAGACTGGATAAGGGCTTAGCAATTTTACTAAAGTCCTGAATAAATCTGCGATAAAATGCAGTATGTCTAAGAAATGACCTAACATCTTTCAAATAGGTAGGAGGGGAAAGATTAGTAATTAAATCAATTTTGGCCTTATTAACCTCAATACCATCACTAAAAATCACATGGCCCAAGACTATCTCCTTCTTCACCATAAAGTGGCACTTGTCCTAATTTAAAGTCAAATTTTTCTCCCTGCATCTTTTAAAAACTCTTTCTAAGTTGGTTAAACAGTTATCAAAAGAACATCCAGATACAGAAAAATCATCTATGAAAATCTCCATGCGTTGTTCAACCAAATCAGAGAATATGGAAATCACGTATCTCTGGAAAATAGCATAGGCATTACATAGACCAAAAGCATCCTCTTGAAAGCATTGGTGCGAAAGAGACAGATAAAGGTAGTTTTCTCCTAATCCTCAGGAGCAATAAAGATTTGGGTATAGGCAGAGTACTCATCAAGGAAGCAGTAATATAAATGTCCTGCTAACCTCTCTAACATATGGTCCATGAAAGGGAGTAGAAAATTATCTTTACGGGTGGCTGCATTTAATTTTCTATAGTCAAGACAAATCCTCCACCCAGACTAGACTCGAGTTGGAATTAGCTCATAATTATCATTCCTAATCACGTTGACGTCGGTCTTCTTAGGAATGACTTGAACAAGACTAACCCACACACTGTCAGAAATAGGGTACATGATCCCATGGTCCAGCGACTTCAATACTTCCTTTCTAACCACCTCCTGCAGAGTCGAGTTTAACCTGCTCTGTCGATCCCGGTAAGATCTAGCACCATCCTCTAGATGGATCCTATGTTATACAACTATGAGGCTAATACCTTTGATGTCCTAAGGTCCATCCTAAGGCCAATTTGTTTTCCCTAAGTAAGTCTAGCAATTTTTTTCTCTTAGTCTTGGTCCAAATTAGAAGCAATAGTCACATGGAACGACTCATTAGGCCCCAAAAAAGCGTACTTTAGGGAGTCAGGTAGGGCTTTTAGATTAAGTGACACAACAGAAGTATCATAGGCAGAAGCAATCTCAGCTATGAAGTCCACCGAGCATGTATCAAAGTCAAACACATCATACTTAGGCTCATCATTCATAAAGAATGACTCATATTCAATAGCAAACTAATCCACGTGCTCAAATTCCAACTCATCATAAGAAAAGTCACCCACTCAGTTAAGGGCAGAATGATCCATATCATCAAAACCATTAGGTTATCTTTGCGAGTTAAAGATATTCTAATCAAGAGTCATGTTGCCAGAAGACAGTTTCATTATCCCATTCATACAGTTAATCAGAGCATTGGATGTAGCCAAGAAAGGGCATCCTAAGTATCAGGTACCACAAAGTTAACAGGAAATCTGAATTCTCCCACTTCAATGAGGACGTCCTCTACCACACCCCGCAGTATTCTATTAGACCTGTCAGCTAATTGGAGGACAATCTTAATAGGCCTGAGTTCACCTAGTCCAAGTCTCTCATAAACAGTGAATAGAAGCAAGTTTACACTCTTTCCCAAGTCTAGTAAAGCTCTATGAATGACCTGGTCACCTATCATTACGAAAATGGTAGGGCACCCTGGGTCTTTGTATTTGATAGGAATCTGATTAGAGATAATAGAGCTAACATTAGAAGCTAAGAAAGCTCTTTTGAGCATAGCAGTTGCCCTCTTAATACTGCAAAGCTCCTTCAGAAATTTAGCATACGGGGGCATCTGTTGGAGAACATCTAGTAGGGAATGTTAATTTTGACTTGGGAAAACATCTCCTTAATCTTATCAATATGAGCTTGGTCCTTTTTCCTTTTCAACGAGCTGAGGAAAGAAGCTATAGGTTTCTGAACCTGTTTGGGAGGGGTTGAAGTAGTCTTAGGAGGAGGTGTGGTCACTGTAACAGTAGTTTCATCCTCTTTAGACTCTCTAGAATCATCAGTAGTAATAGTAGGGGGTGTATTATATTTCTCATTCAAATTATCCCCAACATAATTATCAATCTTTTTTCCTGATCTCAAAGTTATGATAACATTAACCTTCCCAAAAGTGTCAGGGGTAGAGTCATAGGAGGTTCCACCCTTTGGGTTGGTCTCAGGCTAACTGGAAAGGTTCACTTCTCCTACTTGCCATTACAGACTGGGAGGATTGTTCAGTTATTGCTCTAAGAATTCTTTCATTATTTTCTTTTAACGTTCTTTCCATGTCACTTCTAATTCTCCTATCATATTTATCAAGTTTACTATAACCAGGAGGAGGTTAAGACTGGGCATTATATGTCATGGGAGGAGAAACTGGTTGCCTAGGCCCATTCGAAAAACCTTAGTAATTTAGCCTTGGCCCGGTTTGTGAGAGGTTTGTAGGCAACCCTCCATATTGATTAGGCACTACTGCATTGGGTCCATTACTCCAAGAGAAATTAGGGTGATTACGCCACCTTGGATTGAAGGTAGGAGCATATGGGTCATTCTTTGGTCTTTGGTAGGCGACATTCACCTGTTCTTTGCCTAAAGGCAAGTGGTGAGCAAAGCAGGGCCATGTGCTTAAATCATGATCCAATGCATGGCATTAGGAGCACACTTTAGGAGTTTGGGAAGGTTGGGATTATTGTAGAACTAATCCTTTCATCATATTTTCAAGGATAGCAAATCGAGATTTCAAGTGACTCAATTCAAACACAGCATATATGCCACCCCTTGTCCTATTACACGTAGAGTTGATGCTTTCATGTTTAGTGGTTTTTTATTGCATGGTTTTTTCAGCTAGATCCTCTAGGAATTCTCAAGCATTAGCAGGGGTTTTAGAAGGAAAAACCCCTTGACAAATCGACTCCACCATTATCCTATTCTGTTAGTCAAGACCTTCATAAATTATTTGACATAAACGGGCTTGGTCTAAACCATGGTGAGGACATTGAGATAAGAGGTTTTTAAACCTATCAAGGTATTTCCAAAATGATTCCCTATCAACTTGCACAAATTGATTAATTTCATTTCTTAGCTGAATAGTTTCGCTATTAGGGAAGTATTTTCGCAAAAAGATGCGTACAAACCCATCACATTTTATAATAAAGTTCACAGGTAAGCTATACATCCACTTTTTAGCATCATCTTTTAAAGCAAACGGAATGAATTTCAAACGCACAGTATCAATGGGCACATTAGGGTAACATGTCATAGAACAAACCTCTTCAAACTCTCGTAGAAGGAGGCAAGCATCCTCTACACCTATAAACTTAGGAAGCATATGGACATATTGGGATTTAAGTTCGAGAGTAACATTTTCTAGGGCCTAAGCCACCACCAAGACTAAGGAACCACCAAGAAATGCCTACAGGCTTAACCACCAACACTTCTATAAAGGTTCCACTCATGACTCACCACCTTAGAAACAAGGATAAAGAGAAATGAGATTTTTGTGAGAGAAAGCTTTGAGCTATTTCATATCATTCAAATCTGGTTTTTATAACCTAAGGGCATCCTTTATATATGAGAGCCATTAACAAGCTAAAAGAAAGGGAAAAAAGGGCCATATAAATGTCCATAAGGAAGGAGGAAAGCAAAAGGCAAGGAAAGTACAAAAGCTACAAAAGCTGCAAAGTGCTTTTTGCTTTTTGTCAGCGGCTTTTTAGATTACAGCTGCCAACTTCAAATAGCTATATCTCCTAGGTCTCTTACTCAAATTGAGTGAAACAAACATTGTCAGAAAGATAAAAAAGTAAGCTTTCAGACGGATCAAGTTGGAAGAACTTTGGAGCTATCGTTTGGGAAATATAGGAGAAAAGGTGCAACTAGTGTAGGCTAGAACAGTTTCTATAGCACTTAGAAAATGACTCAATTTAACTTATTGCCCAATGACTTGACCTAGAAATCCTTATACGCCCTTAAAGCTGACATATTAAGGTTTCCAAAAAGTGATTCTTCAGCTAATTAAGTCCAAAATAAGCTTGAGTAATCGAGCTTGCAAAACCGGGTATGTGTGCTGGCTTCTGGGCAGTTTGGGAGCATGCTAATGTTTTGAGCTCAACTTATTCTTGTCGTTGATTAATCCTCATTTTCATGAGTAAACCTATTAGCAGGCCTCTTGGCCTTCTCAAAATAGGGGAGTAACATATCTTAAAGGCCTAGGATGAAGTTGGAATCGAAGCTCCAAATCAGTACATGGACCAAGCCCTCTTTCTTGTAGCTTGCGAGCACTAAGAAGGATTTGTGAGTTCACTTGGACCTGTGTTGGCATGACATTTGCTTCACATACATACATACATACATACATATATATATATATATATATATATATATAGATATATCTATATATATATATATATATAATATATATTATTATATATATATATATATTATATATATATATTATAATATATATCATCCATATATACCAACTTAACATACATACATACCACATATATATACATAAATAGATATATCTATCGTAATATCTATATAATATATATATCTATATATATATATATCTATGTATGTATGTATATCTATGTCTGTCCATCTATCTACACATAGTTATATATATATAGTATATATTATCTATAGATCTAGTATATCATATATATCGTTATATCTCTATCTATATATCTGTATATATATGTATGTTATATGTGCACACACAACCACCACACACACACACAGATCACACACCACACACACATACATGCATACACCATGCGCATACCTACACACATGCACACATACATGCATATATATATATATATATATATATATATATATATATATATATATATATATATATATATATATACACACACACATATTATATATATATATATATATATATATATATATATATATATATATATATATACACACAGATATATATATATATATATATATATATATATATATATATATATATATATATATAGCGTGTGTGTGTGTGTGCGTTTGTGTGTACATATATATATATATATATATA
>JAKOGI010004310.1:0-25000 GCA_029747015.1 Carnegiea gigantea
TTTCTTGCATGTGAGGGCTCTCTACTTGGCCTCCTTAAGCTTCTCTTGACCTTCCTTGAGCTGAATAATAGTAGTAGAATTTATGGGCATGGTGCATGATGCTCTTAATCCCCATTTGGAAATCCCTTTTGAAAAAGGCACTTTGAAGTTCAACATAAACTCCTTAAAGTGTCTTGTATCATGGAATTCATATAATGGAATCAGAAGTGAATGTTTCTATGCATGATCTTGTTGGACTTTTACCTTCCTTGAAGTGGAGTTCGAGAAATGAAAATGAACCCCTTGAATATATACATTATTCTCCCCGGGTTGTTTGGAGGTTGTCCTCAAACTCGAAGGGTTTTCTTTCTTCTCATAAAAGAGGTCAATTTTATGAAGTGGGGTTCTTTGAGGGAAAAAGTCATAAGGCATCTTTTGAGGAGCAGAATGAGCATGGGGTTGATAAAAGAGGGTAAGGGGAGGGTAAAAACTAGGGTCAGACTCAGTTGGGAACAGAGAGGTGAGTAAGAGGTTCTTTTGTAAGGCTTTTTTGTGGTTTGGGGGTTTGGGAAGGTTGAATGGGGTTGGGTTCATGCTCATTAAATCTTGGAGATGGGCTCCAATTTACCTCATTATCTACTTCATCATAGGCATCAAAGATGGGAGGTAGATCAAAGTTAACGTTACTATTTTCTTGATAATGGCCTTCTCCATTTAAGACAAATGGATAGCTAACTTCTTTTTCTTCCTTCATGGCTGCTTCCCATTCGGTCAAGGTGATGAATTCCTTGTTGGGGCAGTCCGAGAGTGCATGACCAAAGCCTGGACACTTAGAACACCTTTTAATGCTCATGCTAGAACTCATGGTAGGACCTGATGTGTATGGGTCTGATTTGTGGATGTGTTTGGGTTTGGAAGCTTAGTCAAGTAGGCAACCTAGGCTCTGATACCAAATGATGTATATATAAAAAAGCCCAAATGACCAAGCTAAGTATTTTTGTGGTTTTTTGTAATTGAGAAAATAAAGAAAGTAAAAAGGATAGTTCAAGACTCGACTTTGAGATAATCCAATGGAGTCACTCAAGCCAAACCTTGGGCAATCCCTTAACCCAATCTAGGATACAGAAGTTAATCACCACCTAGATGAGAATAAGAGACTTAGAACACTACTTGAGATTGCCAACACTCAAGATATAGAATCAGGTTTTGAACACACAAATTAGAATCCACTCAAATGCTGAATTTGTATTGCTTAATTCGACAGTTCATGAATAATCTTTTCTCTAAACTATGGCCCTTATATAGTAGAGGCCTTATAAACGAAAAGGTAGAAGAAAAATACATGAAAGAGTACGAAGAAAATAAGCCAATTTGCTGCAGCTACATTCGGATGCACCAAGGGTGAAGAGGTGTGTCTCTTGATGTCTTTTGGTGTGAAAAGAGTGTAGTAGCAAAGGGGATTCATACACCCTTCATTCTCACACATCTTGGCCTTGCTAGAGGGGAAGAAACTCAGCCGTGGAGGAGGAACCAAGCAGCAATAGCCGAAATGAAAAGCATTCACAAGTCTCACGTGTTTTGCATTAAATGCATTCACATTAGCAGCAACCCCAACTTCAAACAGGCATATCTCCCTGGGTACTGGTCCAAATTCGATGATCTTAGGTTCATTGGAAAGTTTAGGATGTCTAGTTTCCAGGAAAGATGGTTTCATAGCATTTAGATCAGTCGTTCAAAAGTTATAGGTCAAAGTGTGGAGACTGCCCAAAACTAGCCTGCAGTTTGATATCCGATTTTGTGGGCTGAGGTTGACCAACCAAATGAACTCCAAATAAAACGTGGTTGGTCTTGTTGGAAAGATTATTCTTTAAGATTGATTAATGTAAGGACCATTAGCAATTTGGCCCATTACATTTTGCTGCAAAAGCATGACAAAACCGGGGGTATATGCGGATGAGCTAGGTGCTAGCTCATTAGGGATCTCCACGGCTTTCTTGCATGTGAGGGCTCTCTACTTGGCCTCCTTAAGCTTCTCTTGACCTTTGTTGAGCTTAATAATAGTAGTAGGATTAATGGCATGGTGCATGATGCTCTTAATCCCCATTTGGAAATCCCTTTTGAAAAAGGCACTTTGACGTTCAACATAAACTCCTTAAAGTGTCTTGTATCATGGAATTCATATAATGGAACCAGACGTGAACGTTTCCAGGCATGATCTTGTTAGACTTCTACCTTCCTTGAAGTGGAGTTTGAGAAATGAAAATGAACCCTCTGAATATATACATTAGAACCCTATGTAATCATCGTTCGACTATGAATGTAATGATGCCACTTAAAGATATTTTCCGCCCACTTCCTAGCATTGATTCTGAACCAGAATTTGCTCATTGCTACCTGAACGGTGTGTTTCATTGGTCATGCGAGTGGGCTGGCGATGACAATCAATCATGTCATAGCATCCTTGCATTCAACATGAGTGATGACTCATTTCAACTAATTAGCGGACCTCCTCTAAGTGCAGTCGATGAGTATGAGTACTTCTGGGGTCGTAGTTGTAATCATAAAATTACAAAGATTAAATTTTTATGGATTCAATTGTATGAATTGGGTACAATCTCTATGAATACAAAATCCTCTGATTCTTTCTTTTTAAGGATGGATTTTCCAATCCTTGAATCAAGGGAGTAGGGGCCTATTTATAGGAAAGTCTCCCCCTTGAAAGTCAAGATGGGCATTGACTTGGGTTTTCGGCTTTGACTTGGATTTTCGACCTTTCAATCAGACTTTATCCTAGATTGCTTTGACTTTCGTTTGTTTTGGCTTTGATTCTGACTTTGACTTAGGAGTCTCCTGGGCTTGGGCCAAGCATTGACTTGGAAGTCGCCTCGAGTTTTGACCGAACGTTGACTCGAGAGTCATTTTGATGTTTGACTTGTGAGTCGATATAAGCCTTGACCTTTCACTTTGACTTTGACTGCGCCTTGGCTTGGACGCCGTTCGGGCTTTAGATCGTGACTTGACTTGGTAGTCGTCTTGAGCCTCGGTTTAGGCTTTGACTTGAATTTTGACTGAGCCTGGACTTGGAAATCATTGGGGTTACATCTTGGGCTTGACTTATGAGTCTTTTGAGCTTGATTTGTGAGTCTTTTGGGCCTGATCAAATTAATTGATAAGGTTGGCCCAATTAATTAATTTAACGTTCCAGCATGAATGAATTTTGGTGCCTAGAAATTGCCCCCTCGAGACGATGTCACGTGCTAGACTTGTCGTTGAAGCATTACCGATGTCTCAATTTTTTTTAGAACGTGCCATTTTAGGCGCCCCATTTTTTGGGTGCGCCAAGCTGCCACTTAAATTGCAAGGACCCAATTGTTAGCGTCATCGTATTTTGTCTAGCCTTTGTCCAACCAACTTGTTGGCTTGACATTTGACGCCCAAAATTATATTATGGCCCTACGCTAGGTCACCCCAAAATTATGCAACTATTGAATTGCATGCGCTATTTGGATGGGTCATGCTTTCAGTTCAATGATATTTGAATCACCCAATTATGACACATGCAAAACATGAGACCACCAAATTGTAAAAGAGCACCTCAAGGAGATATAACAATGAATTGCGAAGGATGCCCTCAATGAAAAATTGAGGGAGCCAAATTGCAAATGGCCGAAGTTTCCTTCTTTTTCTTTTCCTTTCAGCAAGGGCCCTTACTGCACAAAGTGCGGAATCCCTGCCGCGGTTGCCGCTTTTGTACCATGGTGAAGGCACTCCCAAGGTTGTCTCTTTGCTCTACCATTTCCCTTCTTTTTTTTTCATCAAATGCCCAGCAACCTGCTCTGCACAGCCCTTCTTCTGCCTTTCTTCTCTGTTCGCTGCTGCCGTAAAGAACTCATCTTCCCCCGTTTTTTCCTTCTTCTCGTCCTTTTTGGCGAAGCACTAGTCATCAAATTTTTCCATGTTGACCCCAGAGATGTCAACCTTGGCTGAAGTGCCAATGACATAGGCTTGGTTCACACACCTCAAAGGGACACCATTGATCTTAAAGGGGGCTGTGACCATAAGAGCATTCCCAATGGAGTTCCATTTTGTAGAACTCCAGCATGCCATGTCAGCATAAGTTCCACAGTTTTGGAACTTGCATTCCTTCATTTTCTCAGCAACTGGAACTCATTTCAGCACAAATGATTTAATATTTGTTGGTGGAGCCCACCACTAAATATATTTTCTTTGTTTTATGTTGGAAAAGTTATTTTTGCATATTGGGTTTTGTATAAGTTGAAAATGAATTTTATTTTCCGGATGAAAAAATATGTAATTTAAGTTTCCGAAAAATGTATTAATGTATTTTGTAGTATATAAAAATTGATGAGTTAAGTTTTATCGGTTGAACGATTGAAAGCATATGGAATAGAACGTATAATGCAATTAATACAAATGCTAATATGAGGATTGACATTAAAGAAAATTACAACCCGAGTGTTTGATATTGAAAACACTAATTTAGATGCCGAAAAAAATAAAATACAATACAATACAAATACAATACAATACAATACAATACAATACAAAAAAATACAATACAATACAAAAAAATACAATACAAGTAAATGACGAATAACCCTTCACATCTATGGTTGTGAGCTTTGTCGCGCCCTATGTCGATTCCATATTTCCTCGATTAGGTCTGATTGGAGACGTGCATGTAGAGCGGGGTCATGAATTTCTGCTACTCTACAAAGGTAGGCAGCGTAGCACGGATGATGGCCCTGTTGGACATTTGGTTGCGGGGTGTTGTCGTCGACATCATCGTAGTCGAAAGTAAGGTCATATGAATCTTGTTCGTCCTCGACAATCATGTTATGGAGCATAACACATGCCTTCATTATCATACCCAACTCACATTTGTCCATGCTTCGAGTTGGACCACGAATTATAGCAAACCGGGCTTGTAGAACCCCAAATGCTCTTTCCACATCCTTCCTAACAGACTCTTGACGTTCGGCGAACAATCTTGCCTTGGGTCCTTGGGAAAGGGAGATAGATTTCACGAATGTTGCCCGTCTTGGGTAAATACCGTCGGACAAAAAGTATCCCATATTGTACTCGCGACCGTTCACGACGTACTCACATTTTGGAGCCCGACCCTCATACACCTCGTTGAAAACATCTGATCGATGAAGAATATTTAAGTCGTTCAGGCTACCCGGGCACCCAAAGAAGGCGTGCCATATCCAAAGGTCATATGAAGCAACGGCTTCAAGAATTAAGGTGGGGACTCTGTAAAGCCCTTTTGCGAACATCCCTTTCCAAGCCGATGGATAGTTCTTCCATTCCCAATGCATACAATCTATACTCCCTAACATGCCGGGGAAATCACGTGCCTCGGCAACTTGCAACAGTCGATCAACATCAGCTTGTGTTGGTTTTCTCAAATACTCGTCCCCAAACACTTGGAGTACACCGGCTGCAAAGTTTTTCATACACTCCATAGCCGTGCTTCCTCCATTCTTCAAGTACTCATCTACACAATCTGCCGATACCCCATAGGCGAGCATACGCATCGCTGCGGTGCACTTGGTGAGCGGCAACAAACCACACCGACCAGCACAATTGTGCCTCAACTGGAAGTACTCAAATCGACTACTGAGGGCGTCAACAATGCAGAGGAACAGGTGTTTCCGCATCCGAAATCTACGGCGAAAGTGGGTTTCGTTGTAGATGGAATTATCTGCAAAGTAGTCTCTGTAGAGGCGATCATCTGCATCTTCTCGATCCCTCCGAATGACTCTTTTCTTCTTTCTTGGTCATCGGGATGATGAAGGTCGTCCCCCTTGTCCATGTTTCACAGCTAACTGAAATGACTCAATGTGAGATTGATTGTTGAGTATGGTCTCAAGAATCGATGAGTCATCACTAGAAGAGGATGACTCCAGTACGAATATGAGATGATCTATTAATTCTGTGGATGAGTCATCACTAGAAGAAGATGGATCAGTCATTTTGTTATACCCGTGACAGAAGTTTACAAATGTTAGGGATTTTACTTTGTGAAATTAAAATGGAACTCATTCAAACAAAATTACACATTTCATTCCACAACATAAAGGAGTTCAATTACAACAAACTATTGGGAAAAGAAATTACAACAACAGCACAATGTAAACAACACATTACTACTAAGACATGGGGCTCAATCTAGAGAAGGGCTAGCATTAGACGAAGACGATGTCTGCCGGTATCGGTTCCTAATTTCTTCCTGAAGTGGACCATATCACGCTTGGTCCTCCGGACACATCTTAGTAATGTCCATTCTCAATATCTTGTCCTCATACTTCATCCGTTGGAAGTGCTGATGAGAGTCTATTAGTTCAACCGCTTTCTTAGCGGCCTTCGCCTTCACCTTAGCGGCCTCCGCCTTCTTCTCTTGGGCGATGACATATCTTCCGAACATGGTGCTGTTCTTCACATTTGTTGCCCCCAACATGGATAGCTCCTTCGTGACAACATCAAGCACCGAGTCATGCGCTCTCTCTTTCGCCTTTCTTTTGGCGGCTTTTCTTCCAATAGGGTGCACCAATCCACCAACTTGCTCTGTTGATGTATTTTCACTAGCATCCGTTGTTGGTGTGTCGGGGGTGCTGGGTGAGCCGGATGTCTCACTCTCAGAGTACCCGCCCACCTCATTGATAGCGTTTAGTCGCCACATCTGCAGATTGATCGCAATTGACCTCCCATTTCGGTTGGTCCTTCAGTAGCACCCACCAATACATCAAGTCAAACGGTTTGCCCACCATGTCAACATATAGATCATGGGCTTTCTGCATAATATCGTCCTCATTCACCCCACTCGGGTTTGCCCGATAAGCTTGGCCCACACAAGCGGTCCACTTGGACACCAGTGGAGCTGCTCGGTTCCAACGGGCATTGCAAACTTTCGCTCCTCGCTTCGTAAATCCATCGGGAGCGTGCTGGTTGTAGGCGTTTGCAATCTTCGTCCAGAACCCCGTCTTCTTTTGGTCAGCCCCAACAAGGGGGTTGGTGCTGACGTTGATCCACGATCTCACCAAATGGCGATCTTCTTCCAACGTCCACTTGGAAGTCACGCCGACACTCTCATTGTGGGTGGGGTTGGGTGGAGGACGGGGTGTTGATGAGGTCATATTATTTGGTGGGTGTAGCTGATAAGGATGGGGCAAACAACCGTAGTTGAAATTTGAAATAGGGGAGGCATTCTGACCTTGGACGGGAAAGTTTGGTGGTAGTTGAGAAAATTGCATATGTGGGTATTGTTGAGGGTATTGTGGATGGTATTGCCAATTAGGAGGGTTTGGGACAATATTCATGTTGTTCGCGGCATCCCGTTGTAAATTATCCTCAATTAGTAAGTTCATGAAAGATTGTGAGTGATTGGGATCCATTTGATAGTGAACACCTACCAATTTAGATTAAAAAAAATAACATTCACACATTTAATTTCTCACATATTTTACGAAACAACATAAAATATTTTCGATTCCAATTTCTAAATAATTTTAATAAAAATACATTCACACATTCAATTTCTGACCACAACAAAATTAATTTATAAATTCAAGCAATTAATATATTGTAACTAACAAATATTTCAATTCTAAGTTAATATTCAAAACCCTTATATTCTTAAATAATTTTACCCTACGAATTTTTCTTTGTTTTCCCAACCCCCATTGATACCCTTATTTTCTATCATGTTGTAAAGAACAACAACAAATATTAAATTTCGTAATCATGCAATTAAATTATAACCAACACAAATTTTAATTCTTACATAATATTTCAAACAACACACAAAATTCCTAACGGATACGACACAACATTAATAAAAACTTCGAATTACTTACAATTGCCTTCACTTCACTTCACTTTAGTGTTCAACTTAATGGAGAACTCCAAAATATGTCTACAAAACCCCAAAAAACAAAACATATTAGTTACAATATGAAACAAAAAATATTTACACAAAATTAAAACGAATTACATAACAAATATTATTACTTACCCAAACTTCAATATCTTCCAAATTTAATAAAACTCAAAATTACAATAAGAAGTTTAATAAGAGATTTGAGAGAGAGTGTGAGAAAGGAAGATAATTTTTTGACAAATTTTGGAAGCAATTTTTTGAATTTATAGAACAAAAATACAAAAAAAAATAAAATAAAAGTGGCCAAGTAGCCGTTGGGCTGCAAATTCCATGCCCAACGGTAACAAAATTCATCCCAAACCCATGCCCAGTGCACTGTTCATCACTTTTCCTTTTTTTTTTTTTTCCTTCCCCACCAAGACGCACCGTCGCCTGTTCACAAGAGGGGCCAAACGCCGCGTTTTGAGCAGGAAAACGCCAAAAAAAAAAGGGCACGCGGGGCAACACGCCAGGCCGGTCTGCTCCGCGTGTCTCTGCCCCGTGTGCCTTGCTGCTACGCCGCCCGGGACACGCGTGTGACACGCGGTCCCCACCCACGCCACGCGATTCCCTTGCTGCCAGTGCTCTTAAGCAAGCTAGAAGGAAGCTGCTTCAAGAAGACAACCCTCTTTCCCTTAAACCTCCTAGCTAGAATTATCAACACAGTTCCTAGAGTAATGCTAGCCCCGAGCTTGGCAGGCTTAGGCCTGCGCTTGTTAATCGAGGGCTTCTTGACATCGTCGGCAGGGTAGAACTTGGGGGCCTTCTCGGTGGGCTTAGGGTCATGGCGAGGGAAAACACTGTTGTTTTTTGGCCTTGATTGCCCAGAGACCACGCTTGCGGTACACCCTAAATCAGGAGTATTTGCCGATGCCCTTAACCCGTTCTGGGCTGCGGTTTACATGGGGCTTCCTCTACTTTGGTGCCATCTTCTTTTTCTTCCCCTCGTTGAAACTCTTCAACGCCAAGAGGGTCCATCTCCATTTGAGGTTAACTGGTATGAAGCACCCCCAACGTTTTAGTTTCCAATCGTCTAATCCTTATGCAGTTCGAACGTGACAATCATATTGACGCCCACAAGGTGTTTGATAGAATGTCTGTGAGAAACTTGCACAGTTGGAATAATGGGTTTTTTGGGATAATTTTGGGCATGCTTGATGCTCTTATTGATGGATGCATTATATCGCCCCCCCTTTTTTCTTGCATTGAGCTTGCTTGCAATTTGGTGATGTGGGAATCTTAGACATGGGTTGGTTATTGAGAAATAGTGAAAGAAGTAGGGGAATTAGGAAAGGGGTAATTTGAAGAGGTTTTTTTTTTTTTTTTGAGAATTTGGGTTTGACTTGATTTTAGGCTTTGATAATAGATATGAGATTGGTTTGATGTTGAACCTCTCACTTGGGTTGTGACAAACATTGATGCGCGCCTCCATGATCAAAGCTCGTGGGCCTTGTTCAAACAGAACTTGATTTTTTTTTTTTTAAATTTGATGCTTGCATGAATATTCAAAGTTTGTAGGCTTGGTGATCATGGCGTTTATGATCTTCCAAATTTTGCTAGAAAATTTGGCATGACTCCACCTGGGCTTTGAGTGTATTTTTTTTTTTTTTTTCAAATTTCTTGTTATCCGAGTTGTCGGCACCTTTTTTTTTTTGCATGACCAACCTTTTTTTTTTCAATGCTCGTTGAGTCATGGGTTGCCTGTAACGTGGCCCTTTATTGAAATTTGCAATGTTGCATCTTGAAAGGCTTGCCTTTTTTTTTTTTTTTACGACCATGAGCAATGAAGATGGTAACTTTGACTTGAGATGAGTCCGGAGGAAGCTACTTAACTAGCTTGAAAAGTCTTCTCATGCCTACTTTTGTCGTTGTAACATCGCATTCATTTATTATCGTACTTTTCGGGTATCGCGACGTCATACTCATTTGCTGGAAGATCGCATTTTTTTTTGGTCGCTTATGCTTACTATATTTTTGAATGCCGAGACCCCCTTTTTGGCTGTGCTTGTATTGTTGTTTGTGCATGTTGGGGAGTCACTTGAAGAACCACTTGCGACACGGCTCGCCGCTAAGCCTTGGGTCTAGAACGGATACCGATACGCATGAAATTGGTATGAAGACTTGAAGAACTACTTGCGACATGGTTCGCCGCTTGGCCATAGGCCTTGAATGGATACCGATACGCATGAAAGTCGTATGAAGATTTGAAAAACCACTTGTGACATGGTTCGTCGCTTGGCCATGGGCCTTGAACGGATACTGATACGCATTAAAGTGGTATGAAGATTTGAAGAACCATTTGCTACATGGTTCACCGTTGGGCCATGGGCCTTAAACGGATACCAATACGCATGAAAGTAGTATGAAGACTTGAAGAATCACTTGCGACACTGTTTGCCGCTTGGCCATGGGCCTTGAACGGATACCGATACGCATGAAAGTGGTATGAAGACTTTGAAGAACCATTTGCAACACGGTTCGCGGCTTGGCCATGGGCCTTGAACGGATACTGATACGCATGAAAGCGGCATGAAGATTTGAAGAACCACTTGTGACGCGGTTCGCCGCTTAGGCCTTAAACGGATATCGGTATGCATAAAAGTGGTATGAAAACTTTGAAGAACCACTTGCAACACGGTTCGCCACTTGGCCATGGGCCTTGAATGGATACCGATACGCATAAAAGTGACATAAAGACTTTGAAAAACCACCTGCGACACGGTTCGCCGCGTGGCCATGAGCCTTGAACGGATACTAATACGCATGAAGGTGGTATAAAGACTTGAAGAGCCACTGGACGGCAGAAAGGTGATGTCTTTGATATCTTTTCTTTCATGCCCTCCCTTTTTTGTGTGATGTGTTTGACTACACTTGGTGATTTGCTGAATCTGCCTATGTACTTATGGGTACTTGTAATTCCCAATAAGATCAAGTTGTTACGTAGTTCAACTAAACATCCTTTTTTTTATTTGTTTTGCCGTTCACAGTTTATACTCTTGCGGGCTGGGAGTAGTACAAAAATTTAGCTTGTGTGAATATTTTATACGCTTATTCAGGACCCTTCCTTTTCGAATGTGCAAACCATTTAGTCTCTTATTCGGGAGTCTTTTTTTTGAATATACGAACAGTTTAGTCTCTTGTTCAGGAGCCTTCTTTTTGAATGTGCAAACAGTTTAGTCTCTTGTTCGGGAGTCTTCTTTTTTGAATTTGCAAATCGTTTAGTCTTTTGTTCGTGAGCCTTCTTTTTGAACATTCAAACAGTTTGGTTTCTTGTTTGGGAGTTTTCTTTTTTAAATGTGCGAACAGTTTAGTCTCTTGTTCGGGAGTCTTCTTTTTTAATGTGCAAATAGTTTAGTCTCTTGTCTAGGAGCTAGTCCAGCGTTTCTCAAGGGAGGGCGTCGGCCTCTTGGCTCGCGTCGCGGTTGGAAGAAGTTTGTTAATCTTCCTTAGTTCTTTCTTTTGAATTGGCCTTAGCCCCATGGCCAGTGAGAATTAGGACGCGCCTCTTTACTTTCAGCGAATAATCCACCTTCACATCTTAAGTGGAAACACGCTTCATGCATGAAGCAATTGAACTTTAGACTTCATTTGTTTTGTCGAGGCAGCTGAACACCAAATCTCTTTTTTGTGAGGGCCGTGCGCTTGATGACGTCTCGCCTATCTTGATTTTGACAAAAACTGAGGGTTTAGGTTGCTCATCCTTTTTCAACCTATGGAAGACAGAGGGCTTCGGGATTTACCCTTTCCAATCCTTCTAAACATAGAAGGGCGTTAGCGTGACATTGACGACTGCAACCTGTCGAATACCATCGTTTTGGGGTTGGTCTTGGCATTTTCACCCTCATTATCATTAACCTCTTCAGCCGTGATATATTGCGTGAGGGCTTGCTTTTTGTTACGCCGTTCTGAAATCCTCATAGGCTGGGGTAGTATGTAGCTAAGACCAACTTTAGGCACTACAGCATTGCCCCCTTGATTTTGTATGACCCTTTATGTCCAGTCAAGTCTGTAGGGCTTAGCTTTGATCAGATGCCCCAAAGATGTCTGGCTAAAGTCATAGCTGGACCTCTTCATTAACTTGTGCGCATTAGATCACACCCATCACTGATGCGCATCTTTGACAGCTCACCTTCTTATTGGAGCGAGCCTTAAGAAGAGGCAATAAAACCAGGGAGAGAGACCTTAGTCAATTTGCTTGGGTTCACCCTATGAACTGGAAGCACATCCTTTTCTGTAAGAATGCACCAGCTTGCTTCATTGAACTTGCATTCAACCTTGGTTGCACTTTTAGGATTTGTACATTTGAAGACTGGCGCCGCTAAATTTGCCGCAACATTTACTTGCTTAATGGACGAGACTAAAATTGTCCTCTCATTCTTTTCTTTCCGTTGGTTGTTGTCGCTGGATGCTGCCATCACCACTTTCTTCAGGAGGGACATTCGACTCTTTATTTGTTTCGTCATCGTCAATTTCAAAACATGAGCTTATATAGACAGCCACACTATCAAAGAAGCTATTTATGAAGCATTCTCCTGAGCCCTCTAGGACTTTAGCATAATCTATTTTAGAATATGACTCATCAGCCTATTACACTATGAAGTGGCCAACTTTTGCCGTTTCATCTAAATCTAAAATGATTCTTCCTTCCTTATCCAGTCGTATGATGCGCTCCTTGAGTGTAACGCACTTTTTAAGAGGGTGACTAACCATTCTATGGTACCGACAGTATTTGGGGTCAGCGGTCCTCCCAACTTCTTTTGGGCGCTTTGACTCGGGCAATTTGATGACACCCTTCTCAAGTAAGTCATCTAACATGCCTGACAAATTTGAGTCAGGAAATGGATACTTCTTTTCCTGAAGCTATTTTAGTGTGGGACGCTTATTTGTCGCAACCTTGAACGACGAGCTCTTCTTGCCCCCTAGTTTTGGCTTTCCCATAATGTGAATTGGCTGACTTGTAGAAGTAGACATCGCTTCTTTGGTCGTGCTCGTAGAATAGTTAACATTCTTCTTGAATTCAACTTTGTCCTTCCTTAATTCAATAGAATAGAAGGAGTTTCCGCAGCGGCTGGCTATCATCACTTCCATGTCGTACGCCTTGGTTGCCAATTCTTGAAAAGTCCTAGGTTTGCTCATTTGCAGGACGTCCAGCAAGTCTTAGTGCATGCCTTGGGTGCACATTTCAATGGCGAAAGCTTTAGACAGTCGATCCTTGCACTTGAGGTTAAGTGCACGCTAGCGGTTGATGTAGTCAAGAACTGGCTCGCCCTTCCATTGTTTTGTGTTTGTCAGCTCAGTCATGCTGACAACGAGCTGAGTGCTGTAGAACCTATTAAGGAACTCTTGCTCCATTTGCTCCTAGCTGTTAATAGACTCCAGCTCTAAGTCAGTATACCAGTCAAAGGCAATACCTTTCAACGTCCTGATGAACTGTTTCACCATAAGGTCGCCGTCAGTCCCAACATTGTTGCATGCCTCAATGAAGGGCACGACATACTGTTTTGGATTGCCTTTCCCATCAAATAGTGTAAGGCTTAGTGTATAGGTGAGTTCTGTGCGAACCTTCACCTAGCTGCGCCTTAACAGCATTTGCTATCAAGTCTTGAATTTGCTCAATAATCATTGATCCAGATGACTTGACATGTTTAGGGGTAGCATCTTTCTTTGACTGCTTCTCGCTATCAGAGGTTTCAGTGTAGATGGATATTTTTTCTGAGTCCTCACTTTCTGAGTTCTTTGTGGAAGATTGAGCTGGCTGTTTTTCTAACTTTCTGGTCAACTTAGCAATCTTTTCTTCTTGAACCTTAATGTGCCCTTCCTTTTCTTCGTTGTCCCTGATGAGTTTTTCTAGGATGGCCTTCATGTTAGCCATCGCCTCTTCTAGAGCGATTGTGCCTGTCATCATGGCTGGCATGATAACAGTTTTGGAAGACGTGACTTCAGTGTTTGACATGCACACCCCTTTGGTGACAATGAAGAAGAGTTACTACTGTAATAGTTTTCAATCTCCAGTCAGCAGACTAGAGATTGAAGTTGAAGGTTTCGAATTCCATCCATCCTAGAGGGCATATTTTGGTGCATCCTTGAATCTTGGAGTTTGGATAGGGGTGGCGCAGTTTGCCTAGCAACGGTCAGCGCAGTAGCTTTCGCCATACTCCTAGTCTTCATTGTGTGTACGTGCCAGCTAGAAGTGACGCTCGTTCCACAGGATATGTGCAAAAGAGATCCTGTGCTCTTTTTCATTGAACGTTGCGCAGCAATATTCTTTGTAGCCATGTCTTCACTGAATAAGATATTTTTGTGACTTGAAAGTCTTGATCATTTAGAATAAAGAGATGAGAGATAGAGACATCCCACCGAACGTGCCAAATTTTTTAATCATAAAATTACAAAAATTGAATTTTTATAGATTCAATTGTATGAATTAGGTACAATCTCTATGAATACAAAATCTTCTGATTCTTTCTTTTTAAGGATGGATTTTCCAATCTTTAAATCAAAGGAGTGGGGGCCTATTTATAGGAAAGTCTCCCCCTTGAAAGTCAAGATGGGCATTGACTTGGGTTTTCGGCTTTGACTTGGGTTTTCGGCCTTTCAATCAGGCTTTACCCTAGATTGCTTTAACTTTCGTTTGTTTTGGCTTTGATTTTGACTTTGACTTAGGAGTCTCCTGGGCTTGGGCCAAGCATTGACTTGGAAGTCGCCTCGAGTTTTGACTAGACGTTGACTTGAGAGTCATTTTGGTGTTTGACTTGTGAATCGATGTAAACCTTGACCTTTGACTTTGACCTTTCACTTTGACTTTGACCGCGCCTTGACTTGGACGTCATCCGGGCTTTAGGTCGTAGTTTGACTTGGTAGTCGTCTTGAGCCTCGGTTTGGGCTTTGACTTGAATTTTGACTGAGCCTGGACTTAGAAGTCATTTGGGTTTTATCTTGGCCTTGACTTGTGAGTCTTTTGAGCTTAACTTATGAGTCTTTTGGGTCTGATCAAATTAATTAACATATTTCGCCTAGTTAATTAATTTAACTTTCTTTTGGTATGTCACGAATAAATTTTAGTGCCTACAGTAGTGTTTGGGTCCTGAACAACACTCTTGCTGTGGTTGCTAGCACTGTTCAACATTATAGCGGGAATTCAACCGGCAACATTCAATTATGGATTATGTGGGACAATGCTGTGAAAGATGCTTGGACCTTGCTTCACTCTTTTTGACCCACTCCTGGGTTGAGCCCCATTTCTATTCCAAACGATGATCAAATTTTCTGTCATGATGACAACGAACAATTGGTTTCATTCAATTTTAAAGATCATGCCTATAAACAGTATGGAATACATGGAGCCCGCGAGATAATATTCCATCCTATTGATGAGAGCCTAGGAGTCCTAAGATATGTAGAAACTCTTGTACCGCTTAATCTAATATGCCAACAAGACCTAGACTAGATGTTGTGCATCATTTACAAAAAAATTGCCATAATATTTGAAAAATACTCACTGATAAAAGCTTGCTGTACTACGTTTCGTCTTATTATTGAACATGCAATGATGTTTTTTGTGCTATTGAATTTTGCATTAATAGTGCGGCAAAATATTGAACTACACGAAAATGTCTAAGAACTTAATATTTTAATGAAAGTTCAGAGAAACATTCAAGCCTGCAAACCTAGAAAATAAAGGCGTTGTTCCATTTGGATTCATGGGTTAATTTCAAGAGAGGTCATAGTTGAGCTTGACTTTATTAACATTTATAGGTTTACCTAACACGGAAACGTCAAAAATTGTATGTGAAAGAATAGTTTCCCTCAAGGGAATTTCACTAAGATTAAACTTTCGCTAGCTTGCCAGCCATTAAGAATGTGTTTGGTAGGGGAAAAATCATTTTTCATTAAAAATATTATCTCAAGAAAAATGATTTTCCACTTACATTTTCAGCTATTTAATAGAATGAAAAACCATTTTCTTTCCACTTCATTTTTTGCTATTTGATAGAATGAACCCCCGCCTTCACTTCATTTCTTTTCACCATCAACCCCCTCCCCTGCTTATTGCTCTGACCCGACCCAGCCAACGAGTTATGTTTCTCTCTCCTCTTCAAAATCAAACCCAAAACATCAGTAAGAAATATACCCGGTAATAAACCAAGAAAAAAAGAGAGTCAACATTAATGAATCTCAAATTTTTCACTATTTTCAAGGATTATCCAGTTGACTTTGAGTGATATTAAACCTAGATTAAAGAAAATGGCAAACGGAGAGATGATGGGTGTTTCAGATTGAGAAGTTTTTTAAAAGGACAACAGTGACAAGGTTAGAGAACTCAAAAAATAATTGCAGAGATTGACGATAGAAATCATTGATGAAGATGATGAACATAAAGAAGAGGGAAAGAATTAAAGACAAAATGAGAGTGAAAATAGAGTGATTCTGGGCACAATTAAAAGAAAATAGAACGATAGACAAAATTGGGCAATGAAAATCGGGCCTGAAAAATCATTTTTCTTACTTTTTCAAGGGAAAACAATTTTCTTCAAACGGGATAAAATGATTTTCCCTTGAAAATGATTTTCTCCTTCTTATTTTACCAAATGGCGTAACATGGGAAAATCATTTTCCAGGAAAATGATTTCCCCCCTACCAAACACACCCTAAAATTTGACGATAGTCTACATGAAATACTCTAATTTGATAATGACTAGGGAAGTCGTATATATGTGTGTTGATTCCTTTTTTTGGGAGGTGTGGAGCGGGGAGGTTTGCGTGCGAGCTTTACTCTTCTAAATTATAAATTGTTGTTAACAATGACAACTACAATCAAAATTTTGTGACTCGATAATGATGCCTCTTCTGTGAGGGAGAATAGTGATCATTTGTATCGGAGTAATGTCGCTCAAAATTCTGTTGACGTGGTTGTTGATAGCTTGGAGAATGTTACATTCTTGATAATGGCAAGACAAATAGCCCAATGATTGTTATGCACCAACATTCACATGAGGATTTCCCAGACATTGGCCAACAAGTTTGCTCTAATGATAGCAAAACAATCTCTGTTAAGTAAAAAATCATGCATTGCTTTAATAATTATTTCGATTATATTATATATTATTTCATCTAATTTACTTTCTTTTATATATTTTTCAGGTTAAGCATTAATGAAATAAAGAGGATAAGAGAAGATGTCGAATTTCGGATTTTACACGCTTGGCTATCAAGTCGGTCCAAAAATAATTATTTATGGAAAATATTATTTCCATAATGATTTATTTGGGCTAGGGTTACAAGAGTTGAAGAGAAGCTAGAAGACTTGGGGAGAAGGAGTCTAAGGAAAAAAACCCTAGTAACTAAAACCCTATCTCATCCTCCTTCCCTCATCATCACATAGTCACCTCCTCATCACCCTCCTAACCATACACCCATGGCTGCCTATTCTTAGCTCTATCCCACGGCAGCCATCACCCTTCATGTCTCTTCTCACACACCTTCATCATCCCCCCACCATAAAAGCCAACACCATACCTTCATCATCCCTCACCTCCTCATGCGACTTCCTCACCAAACTCCTTTAATCTCCACGCACACCAAACGCCAAAGCCTTTTTCAACATCATCATCATCTTCATCGTCACACACCATCACGCCCAACCCACGGCTGCCACCTCTAAAAACCCATCCCACGGCTGCCTCAAGCTTCACGCCATAAGCCCCAACAACCTCCTCACCAAGTAGTATTGTGTTACAATTTTTTTTTTTTTTGTATTCTATTTTGCTAGGTTTCAAACATGAATTATTTGGGTGAATTTTGTGATTTTATTTTTAATATGAGTGAGTAATTTTTTTGTGCTTAGTATAATCTATTCGAAACCAGGCTAAATTAATTATTTTGAAACAAGTTTTATGCTTTATTGCCTAGTTGATTTGTATTCATGATTCTATAGCGATTAGCTTTTATCATTTATGATATTCGTGTTATATTAATTAGAATGCATGCTAGTAAGTTTAATACGAATTCATATGACAGCTTAAAAGACTTTAATACGTAAAAGTTATAGTCTTTTAGGCAATAGTATCACCCTAATTAATCATGGATGGCTCAAACCCATCTCTTTTAATTAGATAATTGTTATAGATCTTTGTTAAATCAATTTACTGGTAATTGGTTATAAGGTATTAAATAATGTTTTTCTAATATGTAATGCTCTGGTTTGATTAAATTCTTGCACTGGTGTTGCGGTTATCAAAACTAGTAGAGTTTATATTAAGGTTGGACCTAAATAAACTATAATATGAGGAAAAACGGGGAAGATCCACTGGTGGGTGTCTTCTACAGTCTAACTCATGGATAAATCGATTTGTGTGTTGATGATAAATGTTAACATGCATGGTGGATATAGATTATGCTAAGTATTTTTCATAAATTTGGTATCTTTGATAATTATTTGTTGCCTTTTAATTAATTTGTTTAGTTTGTCAATTTTAATTCTTAAATTATTAGCTTTAATATAAATTTCGTTTACCCCCCCAGAAGCGTAGTCTTTTGGGAGTGTCTTGGTAATATTAGATTAGTTAGATTTTGATTTTTAGTGTAGTAATAATTTTCAGATTTAATTTATATTCTGTTTTGCCTTTTAATTACCGGTTTATTAGAAATTAAACTAAAAATAGTTTTTTTTGTGTTTTTTCAAGTTTTAATCCATCTTAGGGTTTATATATTCTGTCTCTATTTAATTTTGAAATTTGTTGAAATTATTTGATAATTTTTCAGAATTATTTCGTGAATTGGATATGTGCAGGTTTTTAATTCAATAAAACTGAAAATTACGTTTTTAATTTTTACTTCATGTTTTTAAGGTGTTATTCTGTCCAGAAAATTATATCCTTAAATTTGGGTAATTTTGTTATTTAATTTCGTATTTATATTAGTGCAGTTATTTTTTTCTAATTTCTGATTTTATTTTCTATTTCATTTTTTGGAATTAATTTTCTGTTTTAATTTTTCTGAAATTAATTACTTATAATTCTGGGGCTATAAACTTATAAACTTGAAGAATATAAGTTGAGATTACTGTTTATGATGTTTTTAATATTAATTTTCTGCTTGTTATTTTTTGTTTTAATTTTTAGTTGAATATTGTGTTATTATTTCTGTTTTTATTTTTTCAGATTATTTAGGGTAGCTATTTACTTTTTTATTTTCAGAATTAAATTTAGAATATTTAGGAGCAATATTAAGTATTTTTCTAGATTTGTATTTATTAAATTTGATTTATTTTAGAAATACAAAGAGAAGAAACAATAAATTAGAGTAGTAAAATCATCGAGAATTAAACTAACTTTTGACATAATCTTTCCTCATGGGATCGATCTCTACTTTCCTATGCTATAAATATTATTTATAAATCGAAGTAGTGGTTTAATTTGTAGTTCTATGAAAAGCTATACAAATTTTGGCGCCGTTGCCGGGAAAAGAAAATAAAATCATTAGTTTACCTCTATTTAATTTTACTACTTTTATTATTTTGTTTTAACTCTAGTATTTTAATCTTTGTAGGTTGCCTTTAATTTATGAAATTAAGGAGTGGTAACGAGATTGGAGAAGGCAAGGAGCAAAGTTGGAAGCTAAAAACAAAGAAGGTTATCCTGAACCAGTAAGTCTTAAGATTAAAGAGGTAAGAATGTCTACTCTTCGGGAACTTGCTGCTCCTAATCTAGAAACCCAACCTTTGTCCATTACTTATACTGTATTAGATAAACCTCTAAAACTGAACTCTGAATTCATCAATCTATTACCCAAATTTCATGGATTAGCTAGAGAGGACCCATACCGTTATACTAGTGAATTCCTTATTACATGCTCTGCTATTGTGCCTGAGGGGATTCCTAAAGACCAAATTAGGTTGAGAGCTTTTCCTTTTTCTTTGCTTGGTAATGCCAAAGATTGATTGTATTACATGCCTGCTGGATCTTTCTTCTCTACATGGACTGTATTGCATATATCATTTTTAGAGAAATTTTTTCCAGCATCCCGAATTGGATCTATTAGGAAGGATATATGTGGTATCAAACAATCGAATGGGGAAACTTTTTGTAAGTATTGGGAAAGATTTAATAAACTGTGTGTTAGCTGTCCCCAACATCAAATAACTAAACAGTTGTTGATTCAATATTTTAATGAAGGATTGCTTCCTATGGATCGTAACATGATTGATGCTACTAGTGGGGGGGCTCTAGTTAATAAAACTCCAGCAGAGGCTAGAGATTTATTCAATTTAATGACCCAAAATACTCAGTAGTTTGGTACATGGAAGTCACAAATGAAAGAGTTAATGAGATTGGCTCTAGCTCATCTGTAAAGAGTCAGTTATCTCACATTAATACTATGTTAAATAAGATAGTTACTGGGGAGTACAAAAAGCAGTCATATGTGGAATTTGTTGTCTGGAAGGGCATCCTACTGATGCATGTCCTACACTTCAAGAGGGGAATATTAATGCTATCTATTCTAATCAAGGTCAAAGGAGGTATGATCCATATTCTAACACCTATAATGAAGGATGGAGAGACCACCCTAATCTTAGATATGGCCCTAAGACCAATCCACCTGATTTTGACCAAACATCCCGTCAATCTTCTAATCAAGATAGGACTAACTTCTTACTTAAACAAGTCCTTAATAAGATGGATGATAGGTTCTAAAATATGGAGACAACTCTTAAGTAGGTTCAAGAGAGATAGACTGCAATTGATACCATAGTTAGCAACTTGCAGGCTCAAATGCAAAATAGGTTACCATCTCAACATTATCCTAACCCCAAGGAGAATGTTAGTGCCATGACACTTAGGAGTGGGAAAGAGCTAAAAGAACCTAGGAAGAGTAGAGAGGTTGAGCCTGAGTTAGAGGTCAAAGGAGCTGAACCAGAATTAGCAGCAGATTCTAATCTAACTACTAAGGAAATAGGAGAGAAGAAAAGAGAACCTTTTAAGCCAATTCCACCCTTTCCTAGTAGATTTCGAAGCCCTACTTCTGAGGTGAATGAGGCTAACTAAGAGATCTTAAAGACATTTAGGAAAGTAGAGATCAACATTCCTCTCCTAGATGCCATTAAACAGGTGCCCCATTATGCTAAATTCTTGAAAGAATTGTGTACTACTAAAAGAAAGTTGGTAGGGAATGAAAAGGTAAGTATGGGGGAAAATGTGTCTGCAGTTTTTCAAAAGAAACTTCCCCCTAACTGCAAAGACCCCGGTACGTTTTTTGTTCCTTGTAAAATAGAAAATCTTTACTTTGATAAGGCTATGCTTGACTTGGGTGCTTCCATTAATGTTATGCCTAGGTCTGTTTATGACAAATTCAACATAGGGGAGTTAAAGAAAACTGGTATAGTGATTCAGTTAGCTGATAAGAGAAGTACTTACCCAAATGGAGTTTTAGAGGATGTCTTAATCCAAGTGAATGAACTTGTGTTTCCTGCTGATTTTTATGTGATGAATATGGGTTATGCATGTCATGATATTCTCATCTTGCTTGGTAGGCCATTTTTAAAAACAGTTAGGACTAAAATTGATGTGCATGAAGGAGCATTAACAATGGAATTTGATGGTGAAGTAATTAAATTTAATATTTTTGATGCTATGAGATTTTCTGCTGATGTGAATTATGTATATGCACTTGATGTTATTGATGAGTTGTCCCAAGATATTTATGACTTGTCCAATGAAGATGAATTGTTTACTGTGCTTACTAAGAGTCTTGATCATGCTGAGTTTCAAAAAGTGTCATACCAGGTTAATGATAATCTAGTTGATGTAATAGGGTCTTTGTTCCACTTGCAAGAGCATAATGGACCTAACAAGTTTGAATTGCCTAAAAATCATGCTAAATTGCTTCCCACTAGCATTTTATCCCCTAAACTAGAATTGAAACCCTTACCTAAGAACTTGAAATATGCTTATTTAGGGGATAATAAGACTTTGCCTGTCATCATCTCTAATGCACTTACCTTGGACCAAGAGGAAAAACTTGTTAAGGTACTTAGAGAACATACCAACGCAATAGGGTGGACTTTAGCAGATATCAAGGGACTTATACAACACCCGGGATTTTATCCCCTTATTCCGCCATTGTATATTGTTAAAAATTGAAATCACATTGATGTGCCTGCTTAGGTGCGGTTTTTATTGAAAAGAATATTCTTTCTATTTTAGGATTATATCGGGCACTACATTGAGTAGCCTCCCGAATATAACTGGACTGGCAAACCTTGGGACTAGTTCTGCAATTTATTGAATCAAACATTGGCTATTAATTATAATGTGATGAGTGGATAAGCTCGTATTAATTATGATGCGATAAGTGAATAAGCTCGTATTAATTATGATGTGACAAGTGGATAAGCTCGTATTAATGATGATGTGACAAGTGGATAAACTCGTATTAATTATGACGTGACGAGGTAATTATCCAAAACAAAAGAAAAAAAGAAAAAAGCAAAAAAAAATTATTATTATTTTAGGGGCCGAGGCCCCTTCTTTGAAGGGGAGGAGGAGGAAGGGGGCGGCAAGGGTTTGGAACCCGTGACCCCCCACCGTGATTTCCTCCTCAACCCCAATGGCCAGCAGAGCAAGTAACGGTTCGCGTCTAACCCTAATATGTCCAATTAGCCCAGGAGTTGGGTCCTTTAGTTTGGAACGAGGTGAGTTTCCTCTTCCTCCTATTTATTGTTAATTTCAATGAAATTTATTGATTATTGATTATAGTTCATTTAGAATTCGACCTGATTATCAGTGATTGGAAGAATAAAATTTATCGATCATCGAAGGTTTATTGAAAATATATTGATTATTGCAAGATTATGGAAAGTTTATCAATCACTGAAGGTTTATTGAAAATATATCGATTATTGCATGTTTATGGAAAGTTTATCGATCATTGAAGATTTATTGAAAATATATTGATTATTGCAAGTTTATGGAAAGTTTACCAATCATTGAAGGTTTATTGAAAATATATTGATTATTGTATGTTTGTGGAAAGTTTATCGATTATTGAAGGCAGAAATTCAAGTTCAATATTTATTGTTCTGCCAGAAGGCGGAAATTCAAGTTCAGTGTTTATTATTCTGCCATAAGGCAGAAATTCAAGTTCAATCAAGTTCAATATTTATTGTTCTGCCAGAAGGCAGAAATTCAAGTTCAATGTTTATTGTTCTACCAAAAGGCAGAAATTCAAGTTCAATGTTTATCGTTCTGCAAGATGGCGGAAATTCAAGTTTAATGTTTATTGCTCTGCCAGAAAGCAGAAATTCAAGTTCAATGTTTATTATTCTGCCACAATGCAGAAATTCAAGTTCAATATTTATTGCTCTGCCAGAAGGCAGAAATTCAAGTTTAATGTTTATTGTTCTGCCAGAAGGTGGAAATTCAAGTTTAATGTTTATTGTTCTGCCAGAAGGCGGAAATTCAAGTTCAATATTTATTGTTCTGCCAGAAAGCAGAAATTCAAGTTCAATGTTTATTGGCAGGATTCAAGTTCAATGTTTATTATTCTGCTAAAAGGCGGAAATTCAAGTTTAATGTTTATTGTTCTGCCAGAAGGCAGAAATTCAAGTTCAATATTTATTGTTCTGCCAGAAGGCAGATATTCAAGCTCAATGTTTATTGTTCTGCCGGAAGGCAGAAATTCAAGTTCAATGTTTATTATTCTGCCAGCAGGCAGAAATTCAGGTTCAATGTTTATTGTTATGCCAGAAGGCAGAAATACAAGTTCAATGTTTATTGTTATTCCAGAAGGTAGAAATTCAAGTTCAATGTTTATTGTTCTGCCAAAAGGCAGAAATTCAAAATTATACGTTACAAAACCCTGTCAACTGGTAGAAGAACCAGGTCAATAAAGAATCTCAGTCCATATGACGGATTATAGAACATTGTACTATAATGAACAAGCATGTGAAGTTCAAAGCGCATATTGCTACATCATTAGTATACCATTCACATGACAAGGTCATATGCTTCACTTTATGGTTATCGTTCCATGTTTTAACAGAGAAATCTATTCCTGTATATGGCCTGTTACTGTATGGTGTAGTGAAATCATGGGTTTAGTGACTCTATCGCATTGAACATGATGGTTATTCTGGTGTCAATGCTAAATTCATATAGTCTGTCACCTGACAGCATCTTCAACGAAATTTAAATTCCCAGAATTTCAAGAAAAACGATAACACTCCTTGCCCTTGGGTTGGGGGCGTTACAGATGGTATCAGAGCAAGGTCCTGCAACCATAGGTTGCGACCTAAGTCATGTATTGCATACAGTAGTCCAAGAATGCTTCATGATGAGTTATCTTTCTATTATCTTAAATTATCTTTCTATCGAACTCTAGAGATGTTGAAAGTCAAAGGTCTTCCTCTTCAGTGAGTTAAAGGTTTTATTTCGCATTGAAAGACATTTCTCATTATACAGTCAAGCCTTACTATTGCTTCTCAAAACGGGCATTGGATTGCAATGCTGTTTCGATGCTTACATGTTAAGATGCACATGTTGCTTGCTGTGTTAATGACAAGTTGTAAGTGATTAGTGATTACTTCCCTTGACTGGAAGTGTTTTAGCCAATATCTTATTATGTTATGTGAATATCAAGAGAACTAAGCAATCACTCCTGTACCTGCACGTCAGCATGAGTGTTAGTAACGCTCAGATGTGGCCTTAATTTGGATGGATATGTGCGTTGGGAGGCGTCCTCGCATCCCAACATGCACTTATTGATTCCTTAAATTAGCTCAGAGTTATGTAAAGCGTACCATGAGTATGCACATGTGTGGGTGGTTTAACTAAAGCCTCTGGAATTTCGAGGACGAAATTCTTTTTAAGGGGGGAAAGATGTAACACCCGGGATTTTATCCCCTTATTTCGCCATTGTATATTGTTAAAAATTGAAATCACATTGACGTGCCTGTTTAGGTGCGGTTTTTATTGAAAAGAATATTCTTTCTATTTTAGGATTATATCGGGCACTACATTGAGCAGCCTCTCGAATATAATTGGACTGGTAAACCTTGGGACTAGTCCTACAATTTATTGAATC
>JAKOGI010004311.1:0-29108 GCA_029747015.1 Carnegiea gigantea
AAATATATACATCAGGGTGAACTGTACACGTTCGGATCAACCAAAACCACCTAGTAGCTCAAATATCAGTCTGTACACAACCATTATATGCATTTCAGGACACATCATCCCAAAAAATGGCATTCAGATATCAGCTTTTCACCCCACGACGCATGAAAATAATGAATCCATCCTGGTGCCTGTGTGCAAGTGTATCATCACCCTGAAACTAAGCCCACCAAAATCAAACTCAATCCCACGCAGCTGACACAAGCTACCTTTTCGAATGGCTAGCCTGGAAAGCAAGTTTTCCCAGTAGCAGTATTGCCTCAAAGGGTAACACCCAGTAGCGCATGCCTCAAAGGGGTACTTGTCATTTCCAACTCTTTTCTTTCCCACTTTTTTTTTCTTTCCATTATTATTTTTTTTCAATACAAACTCATGTTACGCCTCAAAGGGATACACCCAGTAGCGCTTGAATTTGTTTATTTTTGCTTTTGTTTTGGAAAAAGAAAGGGGGTGCCAGCACATATAAAGGGAACTGTGCAGTAGACAATGGGAGAGTCGATCGTGGAAGACTAAGAATCAGGATGATGACAATACATGAATTCAGGACTGGATTGCAAAATTACGATGGACTGTTGGGGTTAGAACTGAGGTCTAAAACGACAGATTGGGGATGAACATCTATCATGCACATTATACTTATATACGAGCTAATAGTCAAGGTATCAGGGATCAAGGCTGATCAAAATAGTACAAAACTCCCTTAAATGCAAAAATAAAAGAAAAATTTACACAAAAATGAAAAATTTTCACAAAAATAAGAAGAAAAATGGGAGATGACCCCACACCTAAATCTCACAATGTCCTCATTGGGAGCCGTGAGTCATCACCAACACACAAAAATAAAGAAAACAAAATCAAACACAAGAAAAACAAAATTCGATAAAAATATACACAAGTTAACACACTCTCCCAAAAACACAATCTCACCCAAAACAACAATACGATCGCACATAAATACAAACTAACACCACCAAAAACAAATATAGACCAATCCAACAACACCACCAATCACAACACAATAAAAATCCACAAAAACACAAAAATGGTGATCATCGCCAACAACGACTCAGCAACATCCACATTTCACCACAAAATGATCACCAACCAAAAATACAATCCTATTATCCACAACTAAACAAAAACAAAAAGAAAGAAAAGAAAAATAAAAAGAAGGGGGGAGGAGAGTGAGAACGAGTATACCATGTCGGGTACTGAATGTACCCGAACTATTCCATGACGACTTAAGGAGCATCAGCCACTCCTTGTCGCTCAAGATGAGTGTCGTCAGCTCGGATGCAGTCAAAGCTCTCAGGAGCTTATCATGCATAGCTGCATGTAGCTCGGAATGGTGTGAGTAAGGGAACACTAGTAAAGATGGAGCAAACAAAGTTAGTGCCCTCTTAAACTCACCAAATACCTGTGAGAAATCAGCAGAATAATCGAAGGTAATAATTAATACGATTTCTCCAGGCATGCCCTCTAGGTACAGACAATAAGGGCCAAGGAAAGGGTCATACCCTCTAAAAGTACCTAGAGACTTATGGCAGGTAGCCTCATTCCCCTCAAGTATCACAAGAGAATCGATAAGTAACAAATCACAACACTTGGGGGAATGGGAGGGTGGTGAACATGAATAGGAAGCATGGGATGTATCAAGAGAGGTGGGGGATATATTATCAATAAAATCAGGACTAGTTGGCCCTGCAACCACAACATCCATGCATGAAGTCCCTGTGGGAGTCCCATAAAAAGTATGCACCTCAATAGAAGCATTGTCGTACTCAGACCAAGTATCATCCTCCTCAACACTAGCGCTAATGCCAAAGGTCTCACCTACCTCAAACTCCGTCGACTGAGTTAAACGGGAAGGTGTATCAGGAAAGGTCATGATAAGCGTAGTGTTGTCCCAAAGGGTATTAGGAAAGGATGAAGCAACAGTGAGTGAAGTGGTCAAGGGAGGGTCAAGTACGTCCTCTAGTCCGGACTGTAGAGGAGGAAAATACGCACCATCATCACACAGATTGACATCAAGTCTAGGAGCACTAGAACTAGGGTCAGTCTCGGGTGATAGGTCATACTCCCGATTTTGATTAACAAACTCAGCAAATTCAACTTGTTGCTTATTCATTGTCTCTCTCATATTGCTAAGTCTAGCAAAGCCTTCATTAGAAATATGATAGGGACAAGAAGTACTGGCGTGGTCAGAACAATGGCAAATTTCGCACACAGGAGGGGCATAATCAGGGATGCAAGGGGGTGGGGTACAAGAATCAGAACAACTAGTTTCAAATTCATAAGTATCCCAAGCCAACCACTCAAGTAGTTCCCAAGCTTCATCAACATTTCGAGCATATAAATCCCAATGCTCCAAAAGAACACGGGTCTCACAATTCACACCCTCATCAACAACATGCAATATTTCCCATTTCCTATATAAACATCCACAAGAAACACATTGAGCAAGATAAGCATGTAAACGATCCCAATAACGGTAAAATAGTTCTTGCTCACATTGGGGAAAATGGAAAATTGCCATTGAAATTTTTTTTTTGTTTTTTTGTAAATTTTTTTTTTTTTTTTTTGGGATTTTCAAAAGGCCTAGCCTCGAATGCTAAAGTAAACCCCAATATTGAAAAACGCCAATTCCCCGGCAACGGCGCCAAAAACTTGTTGTAAGAAAAACAGAGTTTTAATATTTATAAACCCCAAGTGCAAGGTATGTCGTTGAGCACTTGGGGTGTCGTCCACAGGGAATTTGGTTTCCAACTACCAGAGTTCACTAGAGCGTCTCAAGCTAGGCAGGATCGAAGGGTGAGAAGGGGAAACTAAACTACGCTACAAATACAAAAACAAGTGACTTGGAGTTATGATTTTACCAATGGATGAACTAACTAACCAAGATGAGTCCTAACCTACCCAAACCATACTATGAACAAGAGATGGTCGGTTGCACCATCAAAGATCACCCAAGCCCTCTCTCAAGGGTCATGAGCTAGTCTAACTCGTGTAACCACTTACTTTCGTGGGGTTAGGCGAATTAGACCACAAAACTAGCAACCCCGGACCTAGCTCGATTCGGATACTATTTTCATGTCCCGAACTCGGCTATTCCCTCTCCCACACTAGCTAATTGCCCTCACCTCTCAGCATAAGTCAATCGCCCAATAATATGGATGAAAGCCCTCTCAGGCATTTCATCGAACACTTGGCGGGCGTGAAGGAAAACTCTAGGTTCTAGGCATAGATTGGGTATGGCTATGCCTAGTACAAGATCAATTAGCCATCAAGAGGCTAATCACAATCCAAGCCAACACAATCTACCAACAAATCATGAAAAACGCAGGAAAACCTAAACTAACAAACAAGAACATAAACTTGAAGAACAAAGCGAAGGAAATGAAATCAAACGAATTTAAACAAGTAAATAACATATATTAACAACAAAAACTAAACATATAAACTTAAGCAAAACAAATACAAGAATTAAAACTAACAAAACATAAACAAGAACAATGAAATAAATAGAGAAAAGGAAGAGGAAAACTTATGCTTGAATCGATTGAAGAACTTGAGATCCACAAGCTTGAATCCCAAAATACAAACTACAATCCTAATCTAATCCTCCTATTGAGGTTTTTATTGGATAAACCTAACCTAAACTCCCCTAAGAATCGCCCAAGGAGAAACCCCGAACGAACTCCCCCATGAACGCCCGAAAAAGGGGCTTTTATCGCGAACCCAGGCCTGACGCCCGGCCGTGCGTCACCACGCACGGCCGTGCGCCTGGCCGTGCGCCACCACGCACGGCCGTGCGCCTGGCCGTGCGTGGCTTCTGCCGCCAGTGCACGGTCGTGACTCCCTGCAGGTCGGCCGTGCACTGTCCTTCTCTGCTGTGTTTTGCCCGTTTTCGCTGATTTTCATCGTTTTGTCCCATCTTTGTCCCTTTCCGCGACGTTTGCTCGATTTAGAGGTATTTCCTACAAAACATAAATAAAACGAGTAAAAATTCTAAAGATTAAGTTATTATACGAGCGAAAAGTAGGTGAAAGAGGCACGTAAAATAGGTAAATTTACCGTTCAACACACCCCCACACCTATCTTTTGCTCGTCCTCGAGCAAAATAAAAGAAAAACTGAAGTAAACAACTAACTCACTTTCGTAGGAATCACGGTTGCATTTAGCATATGCAACAAGCCCTTTAAACCCCTTGGTTACCCCAAGTGGACGAGTAAGGTCTCGTGAGGGTTTGCAGAAGATATACCCACAAAATCTCAAAAAGGAAAAACAAAGAAAAGAGAAACAAAAATCAAAAAATGAAAATGACAAAACAAAATATATACATCAGGGTGAACTGTACACGTTCGGATCAACCAAAACCCCCTAGTAACTCAAGTATCAGTCTGTACACAAGCATTATATGCATTTCAGGACACATCATCCCAAAGAATTGCATTCAGACATCAGCTTTTCACCCCACGACGCATGAAAGTAATGAATCCATCCTTGTGCCTGTGTGCAAGTGTATCATCACCCTGAAACTAAGCCCACCAAAATCAAACTCAATCCCACGCAGCTGACACAAGCTACCTTTTCGAATGGCTAGCCTGGAAAGCAAGTTTCCCCAGTAGCAGTATTGCCTCAAAGGGTAACACCCAGTAGCGCATGCCTCAAAGGGGTACTTGTCATTTCCAACTCTTTTCTTCCCCACTTGTTTTTCTTTTCCATTATTTTTTCCATTACAAACTCATGTCACGCCTCAAAGGGATGCACCCAGTAGCGTTTGAATTTGTTTGTTTTTTTTGCTTTTGTTTTGAAAAAAAAAGGGGTGCCAGCACATATAAAGGGAACTGTGTAGTGGACAATGGGAGAGTCGATCGTGGAAGACTAAGAATTCAGGATGATGACAATACATGAATTCAGGACTGGATTGCAAAATTACGATGGACTGTTGGGGTTAGAACTGAGGTCTAAAACGACAGATTGGGGATGAACATCTATCATGCACATTATACTTATATACGAGCTAATAGTCAAGGTATCAGGGATCAAGGCTGATCGAAATAGTACAAAACTCCCTTAAATGCAAAAAGAAAAGAAAAGTTCAAACAAAAAGGAGAAAAATTGAAAAAATTTCACAAAAATAAAAAGACAAAGGGGAGATGACCCCACCCCCACACCTAAATCTCACAATGTCCTCATTGGGAGCCGTGAGTCATCACCAACACACAAAGATAAAGAAAACAAAAATCAAACACAAAACATACAAAATCGACACATATATACACAAGCTAACGCATTCTCCCAAAAACACAATTGTACCCAAACAAAAACAAGATCACACATATATACAAACTAACACCACCAATCACAACACAATAAAAATCCACAAAAATACAAAAATGGTGATCATAGCCAACAACGGCTCAACAACATCCACATTTCACCACAAGATGATCACCAACCAAAAACACAATCCTAATATTCACAACTAAACGAAAACAAAAAGAAAGAAAAGAAAAATAAAAAGAAGGGGGGAGAGAGCGAGAACGAGTATACCAGGTCGGGTACTGAATGTACCCGAACTATGCCATGACGACTTAAGGAGCATCAGCCACTCCTTGCCGCTCAAGATGCGAGTCGTCAGCTCGGAAGCAGTCAAAGCTCACAGGACCTTATCATGCATAGCTGCATGTAGCTCAGAATGGTGTGAGTAAGAGAACACTGGTAAAGATGGAGCAAACAAAGTTAGTGCCCTCTTAAACTCACCAAATACCTGTGAGAAATCAGCAGAATAATCGAAGGTAATAATCAATACGATTTCTCCAGGCATGCCCTCTAGGTACAGACAATAAGGGCCAAGGAAAGGGTCATACCCTCTAAAAGTACCTAGAGACTTATGGCAGGCAGCCTCATTCCCCTCAAGTATCACAAGAGAATCGATAAGTGACAAATCACAACACTTGGGGGAATGGGAGGGTGGTGAACATGAATAGGAAGCATGGGATGTATCAAGAGAGGTGGGGGATATATTATCAATAAAATCAGGACTAGTTGGCCCTGCAACCACAACATCCATGCATGAAGTCCCTGTGGGAGTCCCATAAAAAGTATGCACCTCAATAGCAACATGGTCGGAACCAGACCAAGTATCATCCTCCTCAATACTAGCGCTAACGCCAAAGGTCTCACCTACCTCGAACTCCGTCGACTGAGCTAAAGGGGAAGGTGTATCAGGAAAGGTCATGATAAGCGCAGTGCTGTCCCAAAGGGTATTAGGAAAGGATGAAGCAACAGTGAGTGAAGGGATCAAGGGAGGGTCGAGGTACGTCCTCTAGTCCGGACTCTAGAGAAGGAAAAGACGCACCATCATCACACAGGTTGACATCAAGTCTAGGAGCACTAGAACTAGGGTCAATCTCGGGTGATAGGTCATACTCCCTCAGTTTATTAACAAACTCAGCAAATTCAACTTGTTGCTTATTCATTGTCTCTATCATATTGCTAAGTCTAGCAAAGCCTTCATTAGAAATATGATAGGGACAAGAAGTACTGGCGTGGTCAGAACAATGGCAAATTTCGCACACAGGAGGGGCATAATCAGGGATGCAAGGGGGTGGGGTACAAGAATCAGAACAACTAGTTTCAAATTCATAAGTATCCCAAGCCAACCACTCAAATAGTTCCCAAGCTTCATCAACATTTCGAGCATATAAATCCCAATGCTCCAAAAGAACACGGGTCTCACAATTCACACCCTCATCAACAACATGCAATATTTTCCATTTCCCATATAAACATCCACAAGAAACACATTGAGCAAGATAAGCATGTAAACGATCCCAATAACGGTAAAATAGTTCTTGCTCACATTGGGGAAAATGGAAAATTGCCATTGAAATTTTTTTTTTTGTAATTTTTTTTTTTTTTTGGATTTTCAAAAGGCCTAGCCTCGAATGCTAAAGTAAACCCCAATATTGAAAAACGCCAATTCCCCGGCAACGGCGCCAAAAACTTGTTGCGAGAAAAACAGAGTTTTAATATTTATAAACCCCAAGTGCAAGGTATGTCGTTGAGTACTTGGGGTGTCGTCCACAGGGAATTGGGTTTCCAACTACCAGAGTTCACTAGAGCGTCTCAAGCTAGGCAGGATCGAAGGGTGAGAAGGGGAAACTAAACTACGCTACAAACACAAAAACAAGTGACTTGGAGTTATGATTTTACCAATGGATGAACTAACTAACCAAGATGAGTCCTAACCTACCCAAACCATACTATGAACAAGAGATGGTCGGTTGCACCATCAAAGACCACCCAAGCCCTCTCTCAAGGGTCATGAGCTAGTCTAACTCGTGTAACCACCTACTTTCGTGGGGTTAGGCGAATTAGACCACAAAACTAGCAACCCCGGACCTAGCTCGATTCGGATACTATTTTCATGTCCCGAACTCGGCTATTCCCTCTCCCACACTAGCTAATTGACCTCACCTCTCAGCATAAGTCAATCGCCCAATAATATGGAATGAAAGCCCTCTCAGGCATTTCATCGAACACTTGGCGGGCGTGAAGGAAAACTCTAGGTTCTAGGCATAGATTGGGTATGGCTAGGCCTAGTACAAGATCAATTAGCCATCAAGAGGCTAATCACAATCCAAGCCAACACAATCTACCAACAAATCATGAAAAATGCATGAAAACCTAAACTAACAAACAAGAACATAAACTTGAAGAACAAAGCGAAGGAAATGAAATCAAACGAATTTAAACAAGTAAATAACATATATTAACAACAAAAACTAAACATATAAACTTAAGCAAAACAAATACAAGAATTAAAACTAACAAAACATAAACAAGAACAATGAAATAAATAGAGAAAAGGAAGAGGGAAACTTATGCTTGAATCGATTGAAGAACTTGAGATCCACAAGCTTGAATCCCAAAATACAAACTACAATCCTAATCTAATCCTCCTATTGAGGTTTTTATTGGATAAACCTAACCTAAACTACCCTAAGAATCGCCCAAGGAGAAACCCCGAACGAACTCCCTCATGAACGCCCGAAAAAGGGGCTTTTATCGCGAACCCAGGCCTGACGCACGGCCGTGCGCACCACGCACGGCCGTGCGCCTGGCCGTGCGTGGCTTCTGCCGCCAGTGCACGGTCGTGCCTCCCTGCAGGTCGGCCGTGCACTGTCCTTCTCTGCTGTGTTTTGCCCGTTTTCGCTGATTTTCATCGTTTTGTCCCATCTTTGTCCCTTTCCGCGACGTTGCTCGATTTAGAGTTATTTCCTACAAAACATAAATAAAACGAGTAAAAATTCTAAAGATTAAGTATTATACGAGCGAAAAGTAGGTGAAAGAGGCACGTAAAATAGGTAAATTTACGTTCAACATATATATATATGTGTGTGTGTATATATATATATATATATATATATATATATATATGAATGTATATATATATATATATATATATATATATATATATATATATATATATATATATATATATATATATATATATATATATATATATATATATTTGTATGTATGTATGTATGTTTATATGTATGTATCAATATAAACGTATATACATATATACATATCTATATACATATAAATTTATATATATATTTTTGTGTACACACATATATATACATATATGCATATACATATCTATACACATATATACATATATATTGTTGATTTAGAGAGTACACAGCAACAAGAGGGGGATGAATTGTGGTGTCCGATTTTCGCAGCTTTTCTGACAAACAGTCTTAGACCCTGTTCGCACAGGCTGTTTCTGAGTTGTGCAGAAGCGAAAATCCAACGAAATTGAATGCGGAAATAATGGACACAAGATTTTTACGTGGAAAACACCTCTAGCCCAACTGAGGTGAAAAAAACCACGACCTACCTCGTGTAGGATTTAACCACTTCACTAAACGGGCTGAATACGTTACAATAATAACACACCTTATTACAAATTGCAACCCACGTAACCGTCTTCCCTAAAACCGGTTACCCCACGTCCAAAAGTTCACTTGACTTAGGACACACTCACCTCACTTTTATAAAAGAGAGATTACATAGAAACACCCTATTACAATACTTCTCAACTAAGCTAATATAAGGTACAATGAAGTCCTAGTATGCCAACTTTGAAGGCTCAAAAACATCACTCACTGGACTCGGTTTTCTTTTGAAAATTTAAAGCTCTTGAACACTGAATTTTTGCTCCTGAAAAACCGATGTCTCAATGAGTTGTAGAAAGCAACTTCTTATAGAGAACTTTGTAAGGTAAGACGATTTATTTTCTCATATTTTTTTTTCTCAGATTTGGAAAACAAAATCCCTAAAGGAAATAGAGTCCTTTAGCCGCAAGTAGTGGAGTAACGTGAGCTGGAAAAATTCCTTAACCGCTTGAGTAAGGCGGTAGTTCTCAGCCACAAGGATTCAACCACCAGCCCATGACTTTCTCAACAAACTTATCCACTTGCCAAAAATTAGAGATTCTTTTTATTCAAAAAGATCTTGCACATCTCCTTAGATTAGTTAAAGATAACCGTTTGGGGTTAAAATACTCCACAGAAAATCTTGCTTGCAAATCTAGGAGATGCTGCCCAAAATCAGAGAGAGAATCGTGTAAAACCATTTTTCGCAGCTTAGTCTGGGAACACCCTGACCGCCCTGTTTCCAGGACTGTTCTGAAAAGGTGATCTAAAATATCTTCCAAAAAGCAAAACCGTTTCAAGTAAGTGGTAAGTCAAGACTTTCTAATTGGCATATTAACAAGAGTCTAAAAGGATAAAACCTAAATCAAACCAAGACTTCTTTTTGTAACGACCAGTCATCTTGTAGAAAGACGAATTGCTGCTTCAAACACTTCGCAGACCCTGTTCCTTACGGCTGCACTTATATCGCTGAATTGAGGACCTGTTCTTAATCATCCATTAGTCAAGCAATTTTAAGGCATTGAGAACAGCAGTGAGAACTTGTTTGGAGAGCCTGTTTGGGATAACAACACTTGGATTTGTTATCATTAAAACCTTATACATCATAACAATTTCCCCCTTTTTGATGATGACAAACCAAGTGACCATATTGACTTTCAAAGACAAACGAAGTGATTAGTGCCAATTATTCATAGGACTGAAAATTCACAGGAGGCAGCTAGCGTCGAAAAATTGTAAGAAGATAAACTCTTCCATGGCAAAACTAAAACAGCATTGGTCATCCTATCTTCTCCCTTTTGGCATCATTAAAAGGGAAGGGGCAAACAGTCAAATAGAGGGTGTTTGCTATCACCACCACTTGGGTAATGGAGGAAAGTCAACATGCGATTCACTCAAGTGTTTTGGTACGGTAATGAGATTGGCCATCCTAGTCACACATAAGCAATCCACAACAAGAAACAAGCAAGGCAAAGCCAATCAAAAACAAGATAACTGTTATTTGCCAAAGGGGTGCAACATAGAGTGCGAATCCAGAGATAGCAAAAGGGAGAAAACCAAGAGAAGAGACAGATGAGGCTACGACAGAACAGCCTACACGAACAGCCTACAAGGGATGATCATCGAGCAGGAGGGGAGAATTTTGCTAAGAGGGAAGAGAGAAGGGCGAGGATATCTTCATGGCATTTGGCATTGAGAACCTTTTCCTCGTCCAGGGCAGCCTTCACCGCAGTAAGCTCAGCATTCAGGCAGGAGTTTTCCTCCAGAGCAGCCTCAACTTTGACTGAGGAACTGCCAGAAACAGGAGGACGGAGTGTTTGGGTCCCTTGTTCAGAGGCAGATCCCTCAACCAAGGTATATCCACACCCCATAAGGGTGTTACTCCCGATTTCATCTATAAATTGAGCTCTCACTTTTTTCTGTAACTCCACCCCAAAGTGCTCAAAAACACAAGTCAGGAGGAAGCCAAACCCAAGGTCATGTTCCTTGGAGATGTTCGCAATCCTTGCGATATAACGAATCATGATGGCAGGAAGATTGATTTGCTCCTCCCTGTCCATCAGATCCACAAGGCATTGATCCATAGCATCTGCAAGACTGCGGCCCTGGCCCCTGGGGATGACATTCTTGATAATAAACCAAAACAGTAACTGATGAATGGATGTCATATCCCCTTTCTTCACTGACTGGGTGTTTTCAGGCGTGTTTGCTGGCTGAATTTTTGAGAAAGCTCCAAAAGGCCTTGCTGTCCCAAGAACAGACTTATCTTCCCTCACATACACATCAAAACCCATGGAGGGAATCCCCAAAATCTCCCCTAGATTCTTCGCATCAAAGCGAAGCTGCTTCCCACTGACAGTACTAGTCACCACTCCTTCGGTGACTGAGCAGTTGGCGTAAAACTCTGCCAACTCATGGACAGAACACCCCAGCTGGGTGTTTGTGAACAGTTCAAACCAACCCTGAACACGCAACTTTTGCAGAAACACCCCAAGACTTTGTTCCTCAAAGTACTTGACTTTGATGATTTTTCCCCTGACTACCCGTCTCTGAAGTAGTTGAATAAGCTTGGCTGAAATGGCAGAAGGGACAGATTTCTTGGCTTTCTTAGGACGAGGCTCAGTAGGGGTGTCTTCGGCTCGACCTTGTTTGGAGGCTTGTTTGGAAGAGGCTTTTCATTTACTGGGGGTTTTTGTGGGTAATGGTTTGAAGGAGGATAGAGTGGAGGCTTGCTGGGAAATTGGCAAGGGGGACTTAGATATGGGTTCAGGCAAGGGCTTGTCCTCTGAGGATTCTGAGAACACGGGGGTGTCCTATTTGAAAGAGGTGTTCTCAGTACCATTGTCAGAGGAACTCTCAGAAGAGGAATCAATTTCCTCAATCACGGGAGAAGACTGTTTCGCAGGTCGGGGTGTGGCTTGAAAGGCTATTCTGACCGATTTTTTGGTTGGCCTGGTTGTGGGTTTGGCCTGAGAGAGGATTTTTGATTGTGGTTGGGCAGGGGTTTCAACTTTTGTGGATTCTTCAGTTTGGCCACTTTTGGGCCTTGATGGGATTCTTGATCTTGGCATCCTACTGCACCTAGCCACAACTTTATATCTTTTCCATTTTTCACTGGTTTGTTGTACCGGTGTTGCTTGTTCAGTCTCAGTGGGGGACACCTCCATTCTACCACCACTTCCCCCTGTCTCATTTGACTTATCTTCTGAGTCATCCTTCACATCATCTCTTAGGTCATCGTTAAATACCGAGTCAAAGGTCTCAGACCCTGTTTCGGCCCCTGTTTCCTGTTCGGAAAACAGCCCGAAAGAGTATGACTCAGTTAAACAGATGTCACCCAAGTCATTCTTAGGCAAAAAGAACTCATCTTTAGCCCCAATTTCCTCACTAGACTCCCTAATAGGTTCTTGTTCCTCTCCAGATTTCAGACATGCATCAGATTCTCCAAACAGGACCAAGCTCCACCCAAAATCATAGGGGATATCTTCTAATTTTAGACCTATTGTCCTGAGGTCTATGCTTTTCAGGACTCCAAAAGGCTTATAGAGAATGGGGCAAGAAGGTCCAGCAGATTTACCTTCAATTAGAGCCGCTAGAAATTGCGAGGGAGCAAGCAGGACTGTAGCTGTTTGTGGTGCTGTAATCGGTGACTAGCTTCCCTGAATCAAGGACAAAGAGCTCTTGTTGCCGATGGGAGATGCCATTTTTTGCAAGAAGTAGGAGAGAGATTAGGGTTTTGTGAGAGAAATTCCAAAGCAAGAAGTTGAAGTGAGGTGGACGTGAGAGAAAGGAGCAAATTGGGGAAGGTTTTGAAGAGGGAAGTATGCGAGATCTTTAAAAGATTTGCCCGTTGCAATGGGCTTATCATTAAGTTTCAGCCGCGCATGCCTCGGGAAGGATGAGAGATTTAATTCTCAACAACTAGTTGCACACGTTTGACAAACAAGAGGCGTACCTGTTTATGGCGCTTGTTCTTGAGGTTACTTACTCGGTAACATGGGACAATAAGGGCAATCTCATTAGACCTCAACGAGTGTCAATAGGCTGCAAACCACACATATGCTAAAAATGGCACAGAAATTGATTGCAAACAAAATTTTAACATATTGAACCCGTAGCCTTTAAACATTACCGACAGGGAGAGAGAACAAGACGATCAAGTTGTTTTAATTAAACCTAGTTCGAGTCTATTCCTCTCAAATTGTTCTCTACTCAGTGCCTTGGTGAATATATCAGCAATTTGATTTTCTGTGGCACAAAAATTCATTAAGATTAATCCTTTTTCAACATTGTCTCTTAAAAAATGATGACAAATGTCAATATGTTTTGTTCTTTTGTGTTGACATGGATTTTTGGCAATGTTAATTGCACTTATATTGTCACAATAAATAGGAATGCATCCTACGTGAACACAAAAATCCTTGAATTGTTGCCTTATCCATAATAATTGAGCACAATAGGATGCAGCTGCCACGTATTCAGCTTCTGCTGTGGACAAGGCAACAGAGAGTTATTTCTTGGTTGCCCAAGATACCAAACAGGGTCCAAGAAAATGAGCCATACCAGAGGTGCTTTTTCTATCAACTAAGAGACCTGCATAATCAGCATCAGCATACCCAACAAGATCAAAGTTGCAACCTCTAGGATACCACAAGGCTAGATCAGGTGTATGTTTTAAATATCTTAAAATCCGTTTAACAGCCTTTAGATGAGTTTCTTTAAGCTTAGACTGAAAACGGGCACATAAACCAACACCGAAAACAATGTCAGGTCTACTAGCAGTTAGGTATAGGAGTGACCCTATCATGCCCCTGTAGGATTTCTCCTCAACTGAGGGACTTCCATCATCCATTACCAACCTGGTTGAGGGAGAGATAGGAGTATCAATGGGCTTGGCCGACTCCATCCCAAAACGCTTAAGTAACTCCTTGACATACTTTTGTTGATGGATCATGGTGCCGTTTGAAGTTTGCTTGATTTGCAAGCCTAAAAAGAAATTAAGCTCGCCCATCATGCTCATTTCAAACTCACTCCTCATCATTTTTGAAAATTCGTTGCACAAATCATGATGAGTTGCACCAAATATAATGTCATCGACGTATACTTGGACAATCAACAAATGTTCCCCCTTAAATTTTAGAAACAAGGTATTATCTACCTTGCCTCTTCTGAAATTATTTTCCAATAAGAAAATTGACAACCACTCATACCAAGCTCTAGGAGCTTGTTTTAAACCATAAAGTGCTTTGTCAAGTTTAAAAACATGGTTAGGAAATTCATCACTTTCAAAACCAGGGGGCTGTTTGACATACACTTCTTCTTTGAGGTATCCATTTAGAAACGCACTTTTGACATCCATTTGATACAACTTGATCTCCATATGGGCGGCAAAGGCTACCAAGATTCGAATAGCCTCAATCCTTGCAACAGGTGCAAAGGTTTCTTCACAATCAATTCCCTCTTCTTGGTTGTAGCCTTGAACCACCAGCCGGGCCTTGTTTCTAGTGGCTGTTCCGCACTCATCAAGTTTGTTACAGAACACCCACTTGGTTCCAATGATTGTTCTATCCTCCAGCCATGGCACAAGGTGCCATACCAATGATTTCTTTCAAACTGATGAAGCTCTTCTTGCATAGCTGTGACCCAATCTGAATCTGCAAGAACTTCATTGATATTCTTTGGCTCAATTTTTGAGAGAAAAGCATAGAAGGCACAGAAATTTTTGAGCTTGAATCTAGTTTGCACTCCTGCATTAATGTCAGACAAAATTTGATCAAGGGGGTGCGAACTTTGGTGCTTCCATGGTTGTGGAGTAAGTGGGTCCACAGACACGCTCTCCATCCTAGCTGGAATGCTCGGTGAAACAGGTTCAGAACCTATTCTCGAGCCTGTTTGGAAACCTGTTTCTGAACCTATTCCTGAAGGATTCGGCTGATGTTGTCCCGAACAGGGTTCCACACTGTTTCCCCCTGTTTGGTTCACACCTTGCCTACCTCCCTGAAGAACAGCTTCAGGCCCTGATCCTTCAGTGGAATCCTTACCTTGTTCATCTTGGAGCAACAAGTCTTTTCTAACAAGACCTAGTTCAAGGTCTTCCTCCTGTGCATCATTCTCACTTAGAGAGTTAGTTTCATCAAAAAGCACATGCACACTTTCCTCAACACACAAGGTTCTCTTATTAAACACTTTATATGCCTTACTGTGCGAGGAATAACCAAGGAATATTGCCTCATCACTCCTTGGATCAAATTTCCCTAAGGCATCCTTCCATTATTATGCACAAAACATTTACAACCAAATACTCTCAAATGCATAATATTGGGTTTTCTTCCCTTGAGGAGCTCATAAGGCGTTTTGTTAAGAAGAGGTCTAATCATGCATCTATTTATAATGTAACATGATGTGTTCAAAGCTTCAGCCCAAAAATTTCTAAGAAGACCACTAGCAACAAGCATTGTTCTAGTCATGTCTTCTAGAGTACGATTTTTGCGTTCTACCACCTCGTTCTATTGGGGTGTTCTTGGGGCTGAGAAGTTGTGGTCTATACCATGCTCATTGCAATATTTAATAAAGCTTGAGTTCTCAAATTCCGTACCATGATCAGACCTTAAGCCAACCAATGAGTGTCCTACTCTCTTTTCAATCCGTTTAATAAGTGCAGGAAATTTCTCAAATGTTTCATCTTTGGACGCTAAGAACAAGGTCCAAGTGAAACGAGAGTAGTCATCCACTATCACAAGCACATACCTCTTTCCACCTCTGCTCATGATCCTCATTGGACCACATAGATCCATATGTAGCAATTCAAGAGGTCGGGTAGTGCTTACACAATTTTTAGATTTAAAAGAATTTCTGACTCGTTTGCCTTTGGCACATGCATCACATACCTTGTCATCATTGAATTTGATGGAAGGTAAGGCAACCACTAAGTCTTTGGTTACAAGTTTATTCAAAAGCGAGTGGCTTGCATGACCTAGTCTTTTGTGCCAAGGCATAACATCATCATTTAAGGCACTCAAACAAGTTAAATTATTTTGGGGAAGAGTAGAAATACACACTTTATAAACATTTTTGTGTCGCTTCCCCCTCAACACAACATCTCCTGTGTTCATATTTACAACCAAGCAACGTGTTAGAGAGAACACTACTAGGTTGTCTTTGTCACACAGTTGGGACACACTTAGCAAGTTGTGTTTTAATCCATCCACAAAATAAACATTATTAATTGAATGGGAGAGTGACTCACCTATCTTACCTATACCGACAATTGTCCCAGATTTGCCGTTTCCAAATGCCACACTCCCTCCTTCTGAAGCTGTAAGTGAGAGAAAATTGGATTTTTCACCAGTCATATGCCTCGAACACCCACTATCAACATACCACAGCTGCTTGTTCCCTAGGTTGTTCCCCGAGCTGTCTACTGGGTTGTTTGCTGGGTTGTTTTCTCTCACTTTAGCCTGCAAAACAAATCAAAGGTTAGTTTTGGGAACCCAGATCCACTTAGGTCCCATTCCTTTAGACGTACAAATCTCATCTTTCCTAACCCATATTTGTCTTACATAAACTGTGTTTCTTTCAATGGCATACTTTCTCGAAGGACAAGTGTAATGGTAATGACCCGTTTTACCATAGTGATAACATACAATATTCTCAGATAATTCTACGTATTTTCTATTCATTGGGTAGGTCATCCGCTTAGGCACAAAACCTAGTCCTCTTCTATTTCGATTGTGATGTGTGTTTAACCATTCAAGCGCTCTTGAGGACCTGTTCCAGAGCTTGTTTGTAGCAAGGTCTGATTCCATTTGTTTTATTTTCTCAAGCAAGTTTTTGTTTTCTCCCAGCAAGGATTCGACCTTTCCTTTTAAGTCAAGGGATTCCTTTTCCAGCTCAGTCAGATTAATGGAACAAGTCTCTTCTTTCATGAGTAGGGTCTCTTTAAGCACATTAATATTTTCATGTAAGGCAAGTGTCTCTTTGTCAACTTCAAGCTTTTCCATGTTAAGAGTTTCATTTTCAAGTTCTAGGTCTCAAACATCCCTTTTTAACTCAGCACATATATCCATTATAGTGTACACCAATTCTTCAAGGGTTGATTTATTGAGACCACATAGCTTGTTCTTGAGTTGAGTTAGACTGTTTGTTGATTCATCATCTGAATCAGTGTCACTTCTTGCCATGAGTGCTACATCAGCTTCCTCGGCTTCAGACCCTTCCTCATCCTCGCTTGAATCACCCCAGGCCGCTAGCATAGCTTTTGAGAATCGTTTCGCTGAGCTGCTTACACCCTGTTCCCTGCCCTGTTTTCTAGGGTGTTCGGGTTCTTGTTCTTCCTTGAGCAGTGGGCAGTTTCTCACAATATGGTCTAGCTTGCCACACTTGAAGCATCCAGAGAACTGTTCCCGAGAGGTGTTCCTGGCCTTACCGAAGTCCTTCCGTTTACTGTTTTCTTTAACTTTCTTGAAGAACTTCTTAAATTTTTGAGTTATCATGGCAATCTCCTCCTCATCAGAATCAAAATTATCTTCTAAGGCCTTTAGTGCAAGACCTTGATCTCTCTTTGTCTCATCTTTCAGCTGAGAATTTTTTCTAAGTTCATACATTTGGAGATTGCCAATCAGCTCATCCAGGGTGATCTTGTTCATGTCCTTAGCTTCTTGGATGGCCGTTACTTTTACTTCCCAAGAATGAGGTAAAATTCTTAGGATTTTCCTCACTAATTCTTCAGTGGTGAAGCATTTTTCCAGGGATTTCAACTCATTCGTTATGTGACTGAAGCGAGTGTACATGTCTATCACACTTTCACGATCACCCATCTCAAACAGCTCATATTTTCTCATAAGCAATTCAATCCGGGATTGCTTTACCTGATTGGTCCCTTCGTGAGCTACTTGTAAAGCATCCCAGATTTCCTTGGCAGACTCACATTCAGATATGCGAGTATATTCATCAGGACCTAGGCCGAAATATAGAAGTTTCTTGGCTTTGGCATTCTTCTCCATCATTTTGTAATCTTCAGTATTGAATTCTTTAGGCTCCTTGGGGATTGACTTTCCATCTTCAGTTGTTTTCTTAGGGATGAGTGGTCCATCCTTGATGAGCATCCACAACTCATAGTCCTCGGCTTGGATGTAGTTTTCCATCCTATTTTTCCACCAACTGTAATGTTGGCCATTAAAGTATGGTGGTCAAGTTATGGATTGACCTTCAAGTATGCCTTGTGGGGTACTCATCTTCAAGGATCTCACAAGGTGTTAGCCTTTCAAAGGAGAACCTACTCTGATACCACTTGTTGAATTAAAGAGTACACAGCCACAAGAGGGGGGTGAATTGTGTTGTCCGATTTTCACAACTTTTCTGGCAAACAGTCTTGGACCCTGTTCGCACAGGCTGTTTCTGAGTTGTGCAGAAGCGAAAATCCAACGAAATTGAATGCGGAAATAATGGACACTGGATTTTTACGGGGAAAGCACCTCTCGCCTAACTGAGGTGAAAAAAACCATGACCTACCTCTTGTAGGATTTAACCACTTCACTAAACGGGCTGAATACGTTACAATAGTAACACACCTTGTTACAAACTGTAACCCACGTAACTGTCTTCCCTAAAATCGGTTACCCTACGTCCAAAAGTTCACTTGACTTAGGACACACTCACCTCACTTTTATAAAAGAGAGATTACAAAGAAACACCCTATTACAATACTTCTCAACTAAGCTAATATAGGGTATAATGAAGTCCTAGTATGCCAACTTTGAAAGCTCAAAAACATCACTCACTTGACTCGGTTTTCTTTTGAAAATTTAAAGCTCTTGAACACTGAATTTTTGCTCCTGAAAAACCGATGTCTTAATGAGTTGTAGAAAGCAACTTCTTATAGAGAACTTTGTAAGGCAAGACGATTTATTTTCTTTTTTTTTTTCTCAGATTTGGAAAACAAAATCCCTAAAGGAAATAGAGTCCTTTAGCCGCAAGTAGTGGAGTAACGTGAGCTGGAAAAATTCCTTAATCGCTTGAGTAAGGCGGTAGTTCTCAGCCACAAGGATTCAACCACTAGCCCATGATTTTCTCAACAAACTTATCCACTTGCCAAAAATTAGAGATTCTTTTTATTCAAAAAGATCTTGCAGATCCCCTTAGATTTAGTTAAAGATAACCGTTTGGGGTTAAAATACTCCACAGAAAATTTTGCTTGCAAATCTCGGAGATGCTGCCCAAAATCAGAGAGAGAATCGTGTAAAACCATTTTTCGCAGCTTAGTCTGGGAACACCCTGACCGCCCTGTTTCCAGGACTGTTCTGAAAAGGTGATCCAAAATATCTTCCAAAAAGCAAAACCGTTTCAAGTAAGCGGTAAGTCAAGACTTTCTAATTGGCATATTAACAAGAGTCTAAAAAGATAAAACCTAAATCAAACCAAGACTTCTTTTTGTAACGACCATTCATCTTGTAGAAAGACGAATTGCTGCTTCAAACACTTCGCAGATCTTGTTCCTTACGGCTGCACTTATATCGCTGAATTGAGAACTTGTTCTTAATCATCCATTAGTCGAGCAATTTTAAGGCATTGAGAACAGCAGTGAGGGCCTGTTTGGGACAACAACACTTGGATTTGTTGTCATCAAAACCTTATACTTCATAACATATATGTATATACATATATATATACTTATATATATAAATATATCTATACATATACATATAACTATATTTATATAGGTGTACATACATACATACATACATATACATATACATACATACATATAATATATATATAATATATAGTTATATATATATAAAATATAATATATATACATATAATTATATTACACATACATACATACATCACATACATATAACATACATACATATAATCAAATTATATATATATATATATAATATATATATATATATATAGTCATCCACACACATACATTACAAACCACACACACACAACACACACACACCAACATATATATATCTATATATATATATATAAATATATATATATATATATATATATATATATATATATATATATATATATATGCATGCTTATAGGTATTTATAAATGCGAATAAACAAATAAATATATATCTCTATCCTCTAAGAGAAGGAGGCACGGGAGAGATATATCTCTATCCTCTCCTTGAGTATTGACCTAATCAAGCAGCAAGGCAAAATGGAATGGATTAAGTACGGAGATGACAGTACCAGACTGTTCTATGCCAAAGCCAAGCAAAGAAAGCTCTCCTCGTACATATATACCCTCAAGGATCACGAGGGGGGACAGGTGGAGGGTTTTGAGGAGGTCGGCCAAGCCATGTTCAGGTTCTATAAGGACATGCTTAGGGCATAGCCCACTTTTCGATCCCATATCGACATGGATGTGATAGCACAGGGTAAGATCCTCTCCAGCGAGCCACAAGTTAGTATATGTAGACCTTTCACCAACAAGGATATTAAGGAGGCTTTATGGTCTATCCCTAACCACAAATCTCCAGGCCCTGATGGTTATAGCAGTGGTTTTTTCAAGTCCACGTGGGACCAAATGGGGCCTCTCGTATGTGCTGCTATTCAGGACTTTTTCCAGCATACCTCCATGCCAAAGGAGATCAGTGCCACCAAACTCATCGTAATCCCAAAGGTCCAACACCCGCAATATGCAAATGAATTTTGCCCTATCTCTTGCTGCAATGTTATTTATAAATGCATCACCAAGCTCATTGGCCAGCACATCAAAGAAGTCCTTCCAGATATTATCCACCCCAGTCAAGGAGCTTTTGTGCAGGGGAGGGAGCCACTCTACAATGTGTTGATTTGTCAAGACTTGGCCAGAGGTTACCAGCGGAAGCATATTTCACCACGATGCATGCTTAAGATCGACATCCAAAAGGCTTTCAACTCCGTCCACTGGGATTTTATTTTTGACATGTTGACGGCATTAAGATTCCCTCAAATTTTCATCACATGGATAAAGAATTGTGTGACGTTGGTCTCCTTTGACATTCACATAAACGGCCGAACGACGGGCACCTTTAAAGGGGGACGTGGCCTCAAACAAGGAGACCCATTGTCCCCTCTCCTCTTTGTCATAGCCATGGAATATCTTTCTCGTCTTCTCCATAAGCACAACCTGGCTAAGGACTTCAAATTTCACCCGCACTGCAGATCCATGCGCTTAACTCATCTAATGTTTGCGGACGACCTGATCCTTTTTTGTAAGGCTGACCCTCCCACCCTTCGTCACTTAATGTCAGCTCTATGTGCTTTCCATGGGACTGCAGGGCTCAAAGCAAATTTATCTAAGTCTCAAGTGGTAGTCGGAGGATGTAGAACACATCTCCAGGACCAATGCTTACAAATTACAGTCTTTGGCGAAAGTTCTTTCCCTATGAATTATTTGGGGGTTCATATCACGGCGAGCAGACTCACCAAATTGGAATGCAATACTCTCTTGGAGAAAATTCTCGCAAAGGTACGTGTATGGACTACCAAACATTTATCATTTGCGAGGAGAGCAATGCTCATTAATAGGGCCATCTTTGGGATGATTAACTATTGGGCCTCAATTTTCATCATCCCCAACTCGGTGATTGAAAGCCTTACTCAGATATGCAGGAACTTCCTCTGGGGGGAAAAGCAGAATACTCAACTACCCCCAGAGCTGCTTGGGATTCGGTGTGTCTCGATAAGAAAAGCGGAGGTCTGGGTATAAAGGATCTTGCCGCATGGAACGAGGCTCTCATAGCTAAGCTAGTGTGGGCTATTGAGAACAAGAAGGACCTCCTTTGGGTCAAATGGGCGCACGGCCGATATCTTAAAACAAAGACTGGTGGAACTACTCCCCTCCCTCAGGACTGCAACTGGTACTGGAAAAAAATTTGCTTCATCAAAGAGTTCTTCAAGGGCGAATACACCCCCGCCCAGTGGATTTGGAAGGATAAGCCTTACAAAGTATTTGCAGGATATAAATGGCAACTAGGGGAGCACCCTAAGAAGCCATGGACAAAGCTAATTTGGACTCGATCGATCATCCCCCGTCATGCTTTTATCACTTGGCTCTATGCTCAAAGGAGACTACCCACAAAAGCAAGATTAGCCAGGTTCATGAGACATAACACAATATGCAGCCTCTGCCTCTCTGGGGAGGAGGACGATCAGCACCTCTTCTTTGATTGCGAATATGCCCAGAAGGTGTGGCAGGAGCTGAAGACTTGGTGGCAGTTTCCCTCACAGCACTCAGGGCTTTCATGGGAGCTTTCCCTTCTTAGATCCAAGGGCGCACAGGCTAGATCGTGCATCTCTTATGCTATTTTTGCTGCAGGGATTTACTACATTTGGCAGGCGAGAAACAAGGTCATCTTTCAGAACCAAAAGATTCCGAGCCATCATCTTATTCAGGTCATCAAGGATCAAGTTCGGAACCGGATTCTTTTTCTTAATGCTTTTTCCCATAAATATGCGATGTACGCAGATAGGTTACTTACCGGACTCATTGGCCTTCTGAGGCCTGAGATTCTTTGTATTGCTATCTTTTTGGAATGAAATAATCTCTTCTTTGCAAAAAAAAAATATATATATATTTATATATTTATATGTGTATGTGTCTGTGTATTTGTGTGTGTGTATATATGTGTGTATATATATGTATATATACACACACACGCACACACAAACATATATATGTATGTGCGTGCATGTGTGTGTGTATGTATATACACGCACACACACACACATATATATTTTTGTGTGTGGGGGGGTGTGTAACACCCTCGGCCCCTAGGATCGGAAGCGTCACGTTTTCCTAACTTCTTACTTAAATTCTGGGATGAAACAGACAGAGTTTCCCCTTAAAACTGACCGTTTCCAGGCTAAATGCCTTACAATAAGACCCTGTAAATTAACGGAAGTGTAAACATATAAAACATAACTCAACGGCCATACGCCGGAGTTCATAACGCGACGAGCCACCCGCTCGGAGTACACCAAACAGAATAGTTAATTAAAACAGAAAAAGTAAAAGATACAACTCAACGGTTCACACAACTGGAGTATTGGGGTTTACATCCCAAGGCATAGCTAAATTAAACCAAAAGGACATCTAACTAACTTGATGGTTGGCTCAGACAGCCATACAGAGCGATCTTTATACCATATGCATTACATGAACTAGAATAATCATTTACAGACCTTCATAAACTAAGAATACATTAGATGACTTCATTAAACATGCAAGATCCCTTCAAATAGGCACATACGATGCCTTGCAAGCAAGAATAGGTTCCTTCTGGACTTATCTAACTCAACTTTCTCCTGTCATAAAGAAAACCTGGGAAAAAGGGGAAGGAGTAGTGGGATGAGCAACCACACGCTCAGTGAGTGTCCCCCAACCCCCTTAAAACTAAAACCGTTGCAGGCAATAATATTTTTACTAGTCATATATCACGTTTCCATACTTTACTATCATATTAGGCATTCATAAGAATTCTTATGGAAAAGTTACTAACCATAAATTTCACTTAAGCACTTAAACACATTTCCAGGAATCTAAATGACCAAACATCTTTACTAAGAGGCAGCTAAACACTTAGATAAGCGACGAGGCTAAACACAGAAACTTTCTTTTTCATAAACGTGACTTCTTAGCATTCTATTCGAATTATGCATGAAACGCTATTCATATGATGTGCATATAAGGTTATCGTTTTATTTCATAATCATTCCTGTCTTGGTATTTCATTCATATGATATGCATAAGGCACACACGTATGTCAAGTCTCATTCATAAGGTATGCGTGAACATGCTCATAAGCTTTGCTTTCATTAGCATGCTTTACTTGGATTTCATTCACATGATGTGCACACGTATCTTTCTTTCTTTTCGTGAAAATACTTCACTTAACCTTACTTGAAATCTCATTCACATTTCATTCTTAAGAAAAGCACATAACTTGCATAGAAAACCTTTCTTCTTTTCTTGAAAGCACTTTGCTTAGCCTCTTGAGGCTCATAAAACTCTTCTCTTAGCCTCTTGAGGCTCATATTCTTTTAAAAGAATCTCTTTCATCTTGGTCTCATAATGATCCTTAAAAACTCTCTTTCTGAAACACTTAAAAAGACGAAATGCCAACTGCTTTTCTTATTTAATAAGAAACTACTCTGGGCATAAGATCATCATAAAGTGCTGGTTGGGAGAGATCTACACTCAATCCCAGTGAAATTAACTCACACTAAGCTCTTACCCCTGGGATGGCTACTAACTTTGGACCTTAACCCTCGTCAGGGTCTCTAGGGATTACTCCCTAGGCTAGGGATTCTCCCGTTCAAGCAGGTTCACTCCCATCTAATGTCCCTAAGCATTTATCTTAGCCATTTAAACTGGTCATAACGACTAGTAAGTTTGCTGCCTCTCACAGCGAAATCCTTTATCATGCAACTCACGCCTTTGTAAAACTCTTTAGGATTCCCCCGTTCAAACAGGTTCACTCCCAAAACTGTATTCATTTAGTTAAAATATGCCATCATGCACTAATATTTGAGGCTACTATTATTTCAAAACATGAAATCCTTCTTTGAAAATCTCACCCTTATGCACATAATGTAACTTGAGGACATGGAAGGGAAGGGGGTCCACATGTATCACATTCAAGCACTTCATAATCAATTCATCACAATGAGCCACACATGGCCTCGCAATCCACATGATTGCGGTTAATTCACAACCCAAACTCCCTCCTCACAAGCATCGTACCACAAGAACCTCGAACCACTCATAGTTCTTCCTCAAACCATCCAACTACCATCTCGGTTTACAATTTATTAATCATAACATATTGTCATACTAATTTATGAAAAGGTAAGGTCTAGGTACTTACCTGGGCAAGCAGCACCACTCAGCAGTGCATTACAGCAAGCATACGCATGCATACATACCATCACATCCACATATAAAACTATAGAACTTTACTTAGCATTTCAAACATGATAAGGCTCTAAGCATTTATAATTTACTTCAGAGTTAGTAAGTCATTATGGGATAGTTAAGCATATAGACGATCATAGATTGACTAAACATTTATATACATTAATTTTAAACACGTACGATGCACTTCGAAGTTCATACACGATCATGGAACGACAAAACATTCATAAACGTTCGTTTTAAAGACGTACGATGCACTTTGAACTTCACACACGATCATGGAACGACCAAACATTCGTAAACGTTGGCTTTAAAGACATACAATGCACTTCGAAGTTCATACACGATCATGGAACGACCAAACATTCATAGACGTTGGTTTTAAAGACGCACGATGCACTTTGAAGTTCACACACGATCATGGAACGACCAAACATTCATAAACGTTGGCTTTAGAGACATACGATGCACTTCGAAGTTCATACACGATCATGGAACGACCAAACATTCATAAACGTTGGTTTCGAAGTTACATTTCAAGTCTAATTGAGCTATTTCAGCATAATACGATTCTAAACGTTCATTATTTACATCGAAATTACTATTCGAATCTAAATAAATCGCTTAAACATAATACGAATTTAGGCATTTATTTATTATGTCAAAGTTACTACTTAGGTATAAACTAACTAATTACACAAGTATCAATTCCAAGCATACTCATTTCTTTTCGAAACTATTAATCAAGTGTGAATTGACTAAGTGTACATGTGTCGATTCAAAGCATTCATAATTCATTTAGAAGCTATTGAACGGGCACACATTAACTAAGTGTTCATATATCGATTCAAAGCATTCATAATTCATTTTGTAATTAATGAACGATTATGAAACAACGAAGCATACAAACATCGATTCCAGATATTCATAATTCGTTTCAAAGTTATTAAACGAACATGAATTAACCAAATGTTCATATATGGATTCAAAGCATTCATAATTCATTTCGAACTAAACTTTTAGGCATGAACTAGCTGAATTCACTTGAATCGATTCTAAACACGTTAAACTAACTTCATTTTTAATCCTTTTTCACGCATCAACTAATTAACTTGAATCGATGCTAAACACGTTAAATTTACTTCGAATTAACATCTCAAGCATGAATTACATTCATTGTTTCGAATCGACGCTAAACACATTTAATTTACTTCGAATTAACAACTCAGGCATGATTTACGTTTATTGATTCGAATTGAAGCTAAACGCACATAATTCGCGTTAATTTATAATCTTAGGCATCCATTAACTACATGCATTCGAATTAACGCTAAACACGTATAATTCACTTCGAATTACAATCTCAGGCATAAATTAATTAAATTGATTCGAATCGAAGCTAAACATATCTAATTCACTTCGAATTGAAACCTCAGGCATAAATTAACTAAATTGATTCGAATCGAAGCTAAACATTTATGTTTCATCTCAGAATCCAATCTCAGGCAGCACATTCTAACAAATTTGGCTATGCTAGTCTAACATGCAACATCGATTCCGCTAAAACGTTTGCGAAATTAGTACTAATTTTGGAGGCGAGGAACACCCACCTGAACTCCAAGCTAAGGACCCGTTCTAAGGGCTTTTGAGCTCGATTTGGATGCTGAAAAACCTCAATTCTCGATTCAATTAGCCCTAAACGCACACCCAAACGCTGAGGTCGAAACCCTAGCCTGACACCGATCCGAATCCGTCCTTCCCAAGCCAGAATCTGCTGCTGCTCGTGGCGGTTTCGGCCTGCCGTGGTGGTCGTTGGAACCACGCCCACCGTCGACCCTCACCTTCGACCTCCAACCTCACTGATATCCTCTCTCAATCTCGCTCAGTCTCGCTCTCTCTCTCTCTTTGTCGTTCTCCGCTCGCCGACAGGGCCTGGTCGCCATCGCTAGGCCGTCGCCGTCGCCGAGCCTCCTTCACCCCCCCATCGCTCAGCCTCTCTCTCTCTCTCTTCCCTCTCCCGTGAGGTTCGTGGGGCAGCGGCAGAGAACCCCCCCTGTCGTGGTTTCGTTCCAGAAGAAGGGGGCTCAGCCCCTCATTTGTTCCTTCTTTTTTTTTTTTTTTTGTTGTTTTGGTTAATAACTCAATCAACTAAAACCGCTACTCCCATCTCAAATGTCTTGTTCTAAACTCAAATCAATACATAACCCTTCATCAATTATTCGAACCCAAATACGTCGAAGTTCGATTTAATAAGCCTCGAAACTAATTCTAAGGTTGAAAACCTAATCGTTTTCAGGAAACGACTAAATAAATTGAATAATGACTAAATTAAACTATCGATATAATTTAAAGGCATAAATGGCACGAATTGACTTTGAAATCAATAATAGCAATAATAATCTCGTCTTTAATGAAATTATAGTTCTCAAAAGCGCATCGATAATAATTTAACTCATACAGTTACTAAAAATACGAATTTAGAACGTAAAAAGGAAATTTAGTTAGCTTAATAGAAAACGAAAATGCGAGGTCTTACGCTCTTCCCCCCTTAAAAGAATTTCGTCCTCGAAATTCTAAATCTAAGTTCGGTCTTCCCTAGAATGCACGTACATAACTAAGATCTACGCGGTTGGTTTTCAAAAGGTTTCATTTTGCAGACTCTACTTCTTTTAAATCGAAAGAAAATTGCTTATGGTATCCAGTCTCCTCATCGCCAATCCTCTTCAAGCGTTTACTCACTCTATTTAGGCGCCAAGGGCAAATTGCATCGAAGAGGGGCAAATGAGTTGGCGTGGATAACTATATCGAGTTTGTTTTGAAAATGAAACATAGATTTTTGATAATCTAGACTCAGTTTGCATGGTAAGCAACAACTCTACGCATATGCACCTACAAGTGAGCATCTAAAGGTGTGGCAATCGGGACGATGAGATCGCAAGGTTATATATGGTAGTCTCATTCTAAAATATGAATTCAGTCACTTTTGGAATCATGATGATCATCATGGAAACTTCTACAACACATTGGGAATAATAAGAAAGTCACATAACACCACATAGCATTACTCGAGCACAATAATATCGCATGGCATCAGCATTTCAGCATTCTCAAGTCTACGAATTGGAGGTAACATGCAACCGACTAATATACATTTAGCAAGCAATTTACAAAATGAAAACATATATGATTGACATTCCTATATTCTTATATCAATTCCAGCTAACTTATGAGTCTTACATTCATCGTAACTTAGACAGGACATGTCAAGGTCGTACGAAGGGGTTAATTAAGTAGCACTGAAATCAAAAATCACGAATCAATATAAACTAGCGTATCATGTCGATAATGTAATATGGAATCATAGAATTTGTGGAATGCAGATAACATGTCAGAGGTCATGTCATGCCCTTATTTATAAAACTTACGCCATTGGCTAATCGACCCACATGCCAAGCCAACTTAAGTCAAGCAAATACCAAGATACGCATTTACTAAGCCAATCATCCACAGGATTCTTGAAAATTACGTGTTATGACATGATCCCGAGTATTCTACCATACTACTTTCTTAAACATGAGATATATATATATATATATATATATATGTATGTCTATGAACGTTATTCATGTAAATGCAGCTCTATCGTCATTTAGTCGTGCATTACATACATCGAGTTCGACTAATCTAACTATAACGCAAGAGAACAGTATTGATGGGCTGTGAATGATGATCCAAGAGTCATGGTGCGAAACTAACTACACAAATCAAATCGTTCTAACTAATACAGCCACATGTTCAATCGAACTCCAGCCAAGCAATTACAAAAACTCACTTTGTTGGCATTTGATCACAAACACATCGATGGTTCCATACAACGATCCTATCTATATGTATTCTTATGGTCTTACACAGCATATGACATCATAACAAATCTTTAAGGCATGTGGACCCACATGTTGTTACATAGGAAGAACACCTAGACATGTAGGTATGCGTGCAATCCTCCTTTTACAGTCTATGGTCAACGGCATGCTCTAAACCCCATCCAATTTAGGAAAGATTGGTGTTGAGCGGCTAGAATTGTGTGAGTATGGTTGACGTCAATGGCCTCATAGGCACACATTAAGGTCTTATGAGGTACATCTATCTTACAGGTGATCGTAGGAGTCTTATTGTAGG
>JAKOGI010004312.1:0-27500 GCA_029747015.1 Carnegiea gigantea
TATATATATATATATATATATATATGTATATATATATATATCTACATACATATATATATATATGTATATATATATATAGGTAGATACATACATACATACATATATACATGCATACATGCATATGTATATATAGGTATAATTTGTAAGATGTTATGCCTTTACCTAGCCTAGAACAAGAGAGTGGCCTCCCATCCAAACTGCCCTCCTTTTTAAAAATTGCAAGTCTGCATTTGTCGAGTCTGAGACCATTGTCACTGAAAATTTTGATTTAGACCATATTCTCGTGCTTTTTGATATTACAAGGCTTGTAGATTCAGAACCCACTATTTTGCCTAGACTGTTCGTTCCTTATGATATAGTTTCTAGGCCAATGACTCACCAGCTAGCTAGTTTGAATTAGATCTGCCGGTTTCATGTTTAGGCCCATGCATTCAATAAATTCCTGCAGGCCCTTACTTGTGCTTCAGTGATATGGTGGATGTACTCATTTTGGCTCCAACTCTTTAATTTCTATTGCGTTACTTTTAGTGAGAGTTGGTCGTCTATGTTCGACAAGATGCTTCGTGCTTTAATAAGTTTTGATTTGCGTAGCGCTGTTTCATTTGATATGGAGTGGCTGATGCTCCATATGCCTCTATTTGAGCGCATTTCTGAAGGCTATAGCTTAGGTGTCATTCAACACCTGACCTGGTATACTCGTTTCTCCTTTTCTTTTCTTTTTATTTTGTTTTCTTTTATGTATACTTGTTGCTTCATTTTTCTTGTTTTCTTTTTGAATTTAGAGTGTTGTCATTTTTCCTTCTTTTTGAGTCGTGGCTTTTTTGTATATACATTCCTATTTTATGATCAATGTTTCTTTCCACTCCCAATGAGGACATTGTGGGATTTAGGTGTGGGGGTGGGAAAACTTTGAAAACGTTTGGAAACAAAAATTGGAAAAATGCTACTGGGAAAGCTTAGTTCCTATGTTAATAAGTTAATAATGAAGTTTGTATCAGTCAAGTGGGATTGAGTTTGATTATGATAAATCTAAACCATAGGATGATGATGCACTTGCACACGAGCGCTAGGATTGACCCAAAGTTTTGATGTGCGGTGGGATGAAAAGTTAGTGCTTTGATGTTATCCATGGGGTAGAGAGCCTTAATAAGTACATTCTGTTTATATACAGGCCAATATCTTTGCTACATGGATGATTTGGCTAGTTAGAATGTGCATAGTCTTCTCCCTTGTATATTTATGTTTGTAAATTCAAACTGTTTTTTCTGTTTTTGTCTCTCTTTTCTTTGTTCATTTTTTTTCAGATTTTGTGGGTATATCTTCTACAAACCCTCAGGAGACCTTTCTCATCTACAAGGGATAACCTAGGGGTTTAAAGGGCTTGTTGCACATGCTAAGTACAACCGTGATTCCTCCGAAAGCGAGTTAGGATTTTATTTTCTTTTTCTAAGATTTTTAGTTTTCTTTTACTCAAGGACGAGCAAAACTTGGGTGTGGGGGTATTTGTTCAACTTGAAATTATGATATTTTATACACTTTTATTATCTAATATTTGCTCAAGATAAATTATTAGATTAGGGTTTTAATATGTTTTTATTTATTTTGTAGGAATAGTGAAATCTCGATAAATTGGTTGTCAAAGGATATAGAAGAAGTATTGTGGATCAGGAAATGGAAACAAGGGAAGGAAGACAGACCAACCCATGCACGATGCCCAGCCCAGCTCTGTCTCTTTTCTTCTTATTCCTCTCTTTGTTTCTCTCTCGGGCCAGACCTAAGCCCGGGTTCCCTCTCTCCTTCTCGGCCCAACAGCCCACTCCTCTTCCCAGATGTGGTCTCTCTCTCTCTTTCCTTTTTTTCTTTTTGCTTGTTTTTTTCTTGTGGGTCAGCCCAGCTTCTATTCTTTTCCTTTTTGCTCAACCCAGCCTCCTCACTTAAGTGAGGCACATCCCTTGCACGTGCCCAGCCTTCCCCCCTCCCCCATCTCTTCTTGTTCCTCTCGTCAGCTCCTGGCCCCGAAAAACCAGAGAATAAACCAGAAATAGGGCACTCTATTGTCGCTTCGCCTTCTTCCTCCCTTGCATTACCTAGGACCCGAAAGGCTCTTCATCTTCTCCACTCCCATAACTGATTTACAGCTCTCTCTCCCTCTCTCCTCATCCACTCCATCATTACTCACCATGTTTGCTGGGAAGCATTCAAGGGGGCCTGTTTGGCTGAAAAAACTACCGTCGAAAGGGAGTAGATGGGACGGTTTCAGGGCCTTCAAATGGGGGGTCGAAGCAGAGAGTTCAGGGAGATTAGAATAGCTTAGCATAGAGTAGGGTAGCTCCAATTTCTAGATCGAATTACTCTTTCCATTTATTGTTTGTTTTAGTTTCAGAATTAGGCTTTAGTTTTATTTTTTTCCTTCTGCTTTCTTTCATTGCCAGAATCAAGGACTTTAAGTTGGTTGAATTCATTACACTCGTTTCTCGTTTGCCCTGCTGCTATGAGTTTCAAGTTTGCTCTGCTTTCGTTAGTATGCTTTCATCTGCTGCTTTGTTTAGCTAAACGAATAAAAATAAATCGTTACAGCTAAGTGTTGGTGGGCTCAACTTATTTACAGTTTGTTACATCATTCTTATTTTGGTGCTTCCAAGTTAGAGCCTACAATTCCATGAATTAATATTGTTTACTTAGTCTAATCATTGGCAGAATAACTTGACTTTGGAGTTGCTTAATTAGCATTTAGTTTTAAATCAGTTTGGAATTTTTGGTGAGCAAAGTTCACAACCATCGCTGAGGATGATACCTGTAAGTATTACAACGATAAACCGTACGCTTGCGAGAATTATAACAAGTTGTTGGCACCGTTGCCAAGGATGGTGATGTGAAATTCGGTTGTGTCGAGTCATACTTTAATTGTTAGAGACATCCAAGTCATTTTTGTTTTAATTTTAGAGATTGTTTTAGTTAAGTTATTATTTCGTTTTCGTAATTTAGTTTAGTTTTTGATTTTAAATTTAGTTAGCATTTTGATTTTGATTTTTATTAAGATTAGTTTTATTTTAATTTTTAGGGGCCAGTTTGGTTTATGTGCAGCAAAAGATACAAGGCAGACTGATCCAAAAATTAGAGCAGTGCAAATTTTCATCAATTTTCCACTCTGTTTGAATTTTTTGGAGTACTTCTGGTGTGATTCTTGTTGTGCCAATATTTTTTCTAGATTCAGCATAATTTTTAGAGTTTGCGTGAATGTTTTTGGAATTTTTGGGACTGTCTGAATTTTTTTGTGAGTTTCGGACTTAATAATTTGTTTGGATTTTTCTGCACTATTTGGGAACAGAAAAATTCCAAAAAGAAAACTACATTTATGTCCTAATGATTGTGTGGATTTTTCTGTGTATTTATTTTTTATTTTTGGAGTTTCATTTTTTGTTTTAATTTTAGTTTTAGAATTGGGTTATTTAGGTGTAGTTTATTTTCTAATTTTCTTGTAGTTGGTTTGTGTTTATGTTCTTGCTCTAGATTTGGTCATTTTCCATTTGTATATTGTTTTTTGGTTTGATTCACTTTGTTTATTTTATTTTGTGGTTTAAAAGAAAAGAAAAAAAAAAGAAAAATCAAAAAATCCTAAAAACAAGATCATAAAAAGAAAATGGTGCACATGCTTTATGCGTGTGTGCTTCTTTTCTATTTTTTATATTAAGTTATTTTTTGATGTTTAAGTCTTTTTGGTCTTTCTTTTCTTTTGGTCATATGGTTTTCTTTTTGTTGACTTAATTATTTAGGTGTCTTGTTTTAGTTTGAGTCATTAGTTCATTGTTTTCCCTTTTACTTTTTCTTTCTATAGTAGAAAAAAATCTTTAAAAAAATAATAATAATAATTCAAAAGTTGAAAAAAAATTGAAAAATTCTCAAAGGTAAAAAGAGAGTTTCAAGAATGACAATTTTTAATTTCCCACAATATGAGCATGAACCTTTTTGGAGCTATTTATCGTAACTTAATGATTATCGTGCTCAATTGAATCAAAACTTTGCAAAATGGAAAACTTGTGAGGTCATCGCTGTGGGTTTGAGCTCTGCATCTTGGGGTTATGTTGAGTCTATTTGTCCTGGAGGTGTACTAGGATTATTATCCAGAACTCAAGATGAAGTTTGGGATTTAATTGAAAAACTAGCTTGGGGTACCTATGCGTTTGAACAAGCTAGAAATAATTTTGGATATCCAACTCATGGCGAGTCTGTTTTTCATGCTAATCCTTACCCTCAGGATCATTTTATGAGCTCGTATGACCCATTTCACTCTTGTGTGCCTCCTTTGTTGTGCGATTATTGTGAATCTTTTGATCATGATGGTTATAATCGCCCATATCATGCTATGTTGATGCTAAATGTGTAAGTGTGGAAAAGGCGATTAAAGATATGACTGATAAAATGGTAGAGACAATGAAGGAGAGAGTTGCTGAATATTCTCGATGTTTTACTCAAAGTAGGGAGGATACTAATTTACAAGAGCCTGACTCTAGTTTAGGATACCCTAAACCTGAAGTTAGTCTCTGCGATGATTTTGAGCCCTCTTGTCAATCTAGGTATAATTTACAAGATGTTATGCCTTTGCCTAGCCGAGAACAAGAGAGTGACCTCCCTCTGTCTCTATCACCCTGCCCTTGCACCCGCACCTAGCTCATATAAGGATGTCGCTAAGGATGTCTTAGTTACTACCGACCCACCCACCGCTTTGAATGACTTTTATGAGTTTGAGATGGGTGACGACCTTGGAAACCCAAGTGAGTCCGATGTAAGCATCAAGTCTAACATTAAACATCATGATTTAGATGAGTCGAAGCTATTTCTTTACAGGAGCCATGTGAAGAGGGAGTTGAACCCACTGATGTGGACTACGAATGTTAATAAAACCCGTACCCATTTAAAACCCGCAAAATCCGCCCCATTTAAAACCCAAATGGGTGGTGAAAATAGGTTTTAAATGGGCATGAGGCGGGTATTGCAAAACGGGTATGGGTATGGGTATGGGTATAGCCCTGACTCGCCCCATACCCGTACCCTACTTGTACCTGTTCTTATAATTAAAAAAAATTATTTTCAGTTGATATTTTTCCGGTTTAAGTCTAATCCAAACCTTTTTAATAAAAAAATTAGTCAATAATGTATTTAATTTCATATTTCTAAACAATATATTCCCAAAATATCACAACTTTGCAATCTTATAATGACAAAAACATATATCGTACTTGGATATGGGTTTCTATGGGTATTAATTTTCATTTTCTATGTGAACCCAAATAAAACTCGCAAACCTGCAAAACCTGATGGGTATGGGTGTCGATTTTATTTTTTAATATCCGATGTGTATGGGTACGGGTATGGGTATGATTTTTAAAAACGGGTATGGATAAGGGATGTCTCAACCCGCCCCGTACCCGCCCCATTACCATCTCTAATGTGGACTTCGATGATGATATTCTTATTATGGAATATAAATCTTTTTCATATGGGTTTGATGTTAATATGAGTTTGGGTGTGGATCTGTGTGCTGAGTATGAATCTTTTTCTTTTGACCTCATCCAAACTGCCCTCCTTTTTGAAAATTACAAGTCTGCATTTGTGGAGTTTGAGATCATTGTCACTGAAAATTTTGATTTAGACCATACTCTCGTGCTTTTTGATATTACAAGGCTTGTGGATTCAGAACCCACTATTTTGCCTAGACCGTTCGTTCCTTACGATATAGTTTCTAGGCCAATGACCCACCAGTTGGCTAGTTTGAATTACATCTACCTGTTTGATGTTTGGGCCCATGCATTTGATAAATTCCAGCGGGCCCTTACTTGTGCTTCAGTGACATGGTGGATGTACTCATTTTGGCTCCAACACTTTAATTTCTATTGCGTTACTTTTATTGAGAGTTGGTCGTCTATGTTCGATAAGATGCTTCGTGCTCTAATAAGTTTTGATTTGCGTAGCGCTGTTTCATTTGATATAGAGTGGCTGATGCTCCATATGCCTCTATTTAAGCGCATTTCTGAAGGCTATAGCTTAGGTGTCATTCAACACCTAACCTCGTATACTCGTGCCTCTTTTTCTTTTCTTTTTATTTTGTTTTCTTTTGTATATATTTGTTGCTTCATTTTTCTTGTTTTCTTTTTGAATTTAGAGTCTTGTCAATTTTCTTTCTTTTTAAGTCATGGTTTCTTTTGAATATATATTCCTATTTTATGATCAATGTTTCTTTCCACTCCAAATGAAGAAATTGTGAGATTTAGGTGTGGGTGTGGAAAAACTTTGAAAACGTTTGGAAACAAAAATTGGAAAAATTAAAAAAAATTTAAAAAATTTAAAAACTTTGAAAATCCAAAAAAGATTTTTGTTTTGTTTTTGCAGAAGCTTCATACTATTCTGATCAGCTTAAATCCCCTGTGCTTTGACTTTTAGCTTGTATGTAAGCATGATGTGCAAGATAGGACTCCATCCTCAAAGTGTCATTCTAAGCTTTCATTCCAACCCCAATTGTTCATTATTGATGTGTAATCCAATGTTTATTTATACTATCATCATTGTCTTAGGGTCTTAGTCTTCCATCATTGGGTCTCTCACTTGTCTTTGACGCGATTACTTTAGTTTTTTGTTTGCATTTAGAAATAAAGAAGAAAATAAATGACAATGAAAAAAATAGGAAATAAAGAAGGAATAAAATAAAAAAATGAAATTTGGGATGACAAGTACCTTTTGAGGCATGTGCTACTAGGTGTTACCCCGTGATGCATGTACTACTGGGTGTTATCCTTTGAGGCAATATTACTACTGGAAAAGCTTGCTTCCTATGTTAATACTTTAATAATGAAGTTTGTGTCAGTCAAGCGGGATTGAGTTCGATTCTGGTAAACCTAGGCCATAGGATGATGATGCACTTGCACACGAGTACTGGAATTGCTTCAAAGTTTTGATGTACAGCGAGCTGAAAAGTTAGTGCTTTGATGTCATCCATGGGGTAGAGAGCCTTGACAAGTACATTCTATTTATATACAGGCCAACATCTTTACTATATGGGTGATTTGTTAGTTAGAATGTGCAAAGTGTTCTCCCTTGCATATTTATGTTTGTAAATTCAAACTGTTTTTTCTGTTTCTGTCTCTCTTTTCCTTGTTCATTTTCTTTTCAGATTTTGTGGGTATATCTTTTACAAACCCTCATGAGACCTTCCTCGTCCACTAGGGATAACCTAGGAGTTTAAAGGGCTTGTTGCACATGCTAAGCGCAACCGTGATTCCTACGAAAGTGAGTTAGGATTTTATTTCCTTTTTCTAAGATTTTTAGTTTTCTTTTACTCAAGGATGAGCAAAACTTAGGTGTGGGGGTATTTGTTCAATATGAAATTATGATATTTTATACCCTTTTATTGTATAATATTTGCTCAAAAAAATTATTAGATTAGGGTTTTAATATGTTTTTATTTATTTTGTAGGAATAATAAAATCTGCGTAAATTGGGTGTCAAAGCATATAGCAGAGGTATTGCAGATCAAGAAATAAAAACAAGAGAAGGAGGACAGACTAACCCATGCACGAAGCCCAGCCCAGCTCTATCTCTTTTCTTCTTATTTCTCTCTTTGTTTCTCTCTCGGGCCATACCTAAGCCCGGGCTCCCTCTCTCCTTCTCGGCCCAGCGGCCCACTCCTCTTCCCAGATCCGGTCTTTCTCTCTCTTTCCTTCTTTTCCTTTTGCTTGTTTTTTTCTTGTGGGTTTGCCCAGCTTCTATTCTTTTTCTTTTTGCTCGACCCAGCCTCCTCACTTAAGTGAGGCACGCCCCTTGCATGTGCCCAGCCTTCCCCCCCTCCCCTATCTCTTCTTGCTCCTCTCGTCAGTTCCTAGCCCAGAAAAACCCGGGAACAAAGCCAGAAACAGGGCACTCGATTGTCCCTTCACCTTCTCCTTCCTCCCTTGCGTAAACCAGAACTCGAAAGGCTCTTCATCTTCTCCACTCCTATAACCGATTTACAGCTCTCTCTCTCTCCCTCTCTCTCTCTCCCCTCATTCACTCCACCATTACTCATCATCATTAATGGGAAGCATTCAAGGGGGCCTATTTGGCTGAAAAAACTACCGTCGAAAGGGAGTAGATGGGACAGTTTCAGGGCCTTCAAGTGAGGGGACGAAGCAGAGAGTTCGGGGAGATTAGAATAGCTTAGCATAGAGTAGGGTAGCTTCAATTTGCAGATCGAATTGCTCTTTCCATTTATTATTTGTTTTAGTTTCAAAATTAGGCTTTAGTTTTATTTTTTCCTTCTGTTTTCTTTCATTCCCAGAATCAAGGGCTTCAAGTTGGCTGAATTCATTGCTCTCGTTTCTCGTTTGGTCTACTGCTTTGAGTTTCAAGTTTGCTCTGCTTTCATTGGTCTGCTTTCATCTGCTGCTTTGTTTGGCTAAACGAATAAAAACAAATCATTACAGTTAAGTGTTGGTGGGCTCAACTTATTTACAGTTTGGTACATCATTCTTATTTTGGTGCTTCCTAGTTAGAGCCTACAATTCCATGAATTAATATTGTTTACTTAGTCTAATAATTGGTAGAATAATTTGACTTTAGAGTTGGTTAATTAGCATTTAGTTTTAAACCAGTTTGGAATTTTTGGTAACCAAAGTTCACAACCATCCATGAGGATGGTACCCGTAAGTGTTACAACGATAAACTGCACGCTTGCGAGAATTATAACAAATTGTTGGCGCCATTGCCAAGGATGGCGATGTGAAATTTGGTTGTGTCGAGTCATACTTTAATTGTTAGAGTCATCCGAGTCGTTTTTGTTTTAATTTTAGAGATTGTTTTAGTTAAGTGGTTATTTCGTTTTCGTAATTTAGTTTAGTTTTTGATTTTAAATTTAGTTAGCATTTTGATTTTGATTTTTATAAAGATTAGTTTTATTTTAATTTTTACATGTTATTCATTGCTGAGGAAACAGTACTAGTTAGTTTAGTTTATGTGCACCAAAAGATACAAGGTAGACTGATCTAGAAATTGGAACAGTGCAAAATTTTCATCAATGTTACACTCTGTTTGAATTTTCTGGAGTAATTCTGGCTTGATTCTTGTTATGCCAATATTTTTCCTAGATTCAGCATAATGTTTAGAGTTTATGTGAATTTTTTTGGAATTTTAGGGACTGTTTGAATTTTTCTGTGAATTTTGGACTTAATAATCTATTTTGATTTTTCTGCACTGTTTGGGGACAGAAAATTCCAAAAAGAAAATTACATTTATGTCCTAGTGATTGTGTGGATTTTCCTGCATATTTAGTTTTGATTTTAGGAGTTTTATTTTTTATTTTTATTTTATTTTTAGAATTGGGTTGTTTAATTTTCTTGTAGTTTGTTTGTGTTTGTGTTCTTGTTCTAGATTTGGTCATTTCTTATTTGCATATTGTTTTCAGTTTAATTCACTTTGTCTATTTTGGTTTGTGGTTAAAAGAAAAGAAAAAAGATAGAAAAATCAAAAAATCCCAAAAACAAGATCATAAAAAGAAATGGTGTACATGCTTTGTGCGTGTGTGCTTCTTTTCTATTTTTTGTATTAAGTTACTTTTTGATGTTTGAGTCTTTTTGCTCTTTCTTTTCTTTTGGTCATATGGTTTTCTTTTTGTTAGTTTATTTTGTTAGCTTAATTATTTAGGTGTCTTTTTTTAGTTTTAGTCATTAGTTCATTGTTTTTCCTTTTACTTTTTCTTTCAATAATAGAAAAAAAATCTTTAGAAAAATAATAATAAAAATTTAAAAATATTTAAAAAATTGAACAATTCTTAAAATTAAAAAGAGAGTATTAAGAATGTCAGTTTTTAACTTCCCACAACATGAGCATGAACCTTTTTGGAGCTATTTGTCACAACTTAATGATTATCGTGCTCAATTGAATCAAAACTTTGCAAAATGGGAAATTTGTGAGGTCAAAGCTGTGGGTTTGAACTCTACATCTTGGGGTTATGTTGAATCTATTTGTCTTGGAGGTGTGCTAGAATTATTATCCAGAATTCAAGATGAAGTTTGGGATTTCTTTGAAAAACTAGCTCGGGGTACCTATGCGTTTAAACAAGCTAGAAATAATTTTGGATACCCAACTCATGGCGAGTCTATTTTTCATGCTAATCCTTACCCTCAGGATCATTTTATGAGATCGTATGACCCATTTCACTCTTATGTGCCTCCTGTGTTATGCGATTATTGTGAATCTTCTTATCATGATGGTTGTAATTGCCCATATCGTGCTTACCTTGATACTGAATGTGTAAGTGTGGAAAAGATGATTAAAGATATGATTGATAGAATGGTAGAGACAATGAGAGTTGCTGAATATTCTCGATGTTTTACTCAAAGTAGGGAGGATACTAATTTACAAGAGCCTGACTCTAGTTTAGGATACCCTAAACCTAAAGTTAGTCTCTGCGATGATTTTGAGCCCCTCTTGTCAATCTAGGCATAGTTTGCAAGATGTTATGCCTTTGCCTTGCCTAGAACAAGAGAGTGACCTCCCTCTGTTTCTATCCCGTGTCCTTGCACCCGCACCTTGCTCACATAAGGACGTTGCCAAGGATGTCTTAGTTACTGCCGACCCACCCACTGCTTTGAATGACTTTTGTCAGTTTGAGGTGGGTGACGACCTTGGAAACCCAAGTGAGTTAGATGTAAGCATCAAGTCTAACATTAAACATCATGATTTAGATGAGTCAGAAGCGGTTTCTTTACAGGAGCCATGTGAGGAGGTAGTTGAACCCACTGATGTGGACTTTGATGATGATATTCTTATCATGGAATATGAATCTTTTTCATATACGTTTGATGTTAGTGTGAGTTTGGATGTGGATCTGTGTGCTGAGTATGAATCTTTTTCTTTTGACCCCATCCAAACTGCCCTCTTTTTTGAAAATTGCAAGTCTGTATTTGTCGAGTCTAAGACCTTGTCACTGAAAATTTTGATTTAGACCATACTCTCATGCTTTTTGATATTACAAGGCTTGTGGATTCAGAACCCACTATTTTACCTAGACTGCTCGTTCCTTATGATATAGTTTCTAGGCCAATGACCCACCAGCTGGCTAGTTTGAATTACATCTGCCTGTTTGATGTTTGGGCCCATGCATTTGATAAATTCCAGCGGGCCTTTATTTGTGCTTCAGTGACATGGTGGATGCACTCATTTTGGCTCCAACTCTTTAATTTCTATTGCGTTACTTTGATTGAGAGTTGGTTGTCTATGTTTGACAAGATGCTTTGTGCTTTAATAAGTTTTGATTTGCTAGCACTGTTTCATTTGATATGGAGTGGCTGATGCTCCATATGCCTCTATTTGAGCGCATTTCTGAAGACTATAGCTTAGGTGTCATTCAACACCTAACCTGGTACACTCGTTTCTCCTTTTCTTTTCTTTTTATTTTGTTTTCTTTTGTGTATACTTGTTGCTTCATTTTTCTTGTTTTCTTTTTGAATTTAGAGTGTTGTCATTTTTCCTTCTTTTTGAGTCATGGCTTCTTTTGTATATACATTCCTTTTTTATTATCAATGTTTCTTTCCACTCCCAATGAGGACATTGTGAGATTTGGGTGTGGGAGTGGGAAAACTTTGAAAACGTTTGGAAACAAAAATTGGAAAAATTAAAAAAATTGAAAAAAATTGAAAAACTTTAAAAATCCAAAAAAGATTTTTGTTTTGTTTTTGGAGAAGTTTCGTACTATTTTGATAAGCATAAATCCCCTGTGCTTTGACTTTTAGCTTGTATGTAAGTGTGATGTGTAAGATAGGTCTCCGTTCTCAGTGTGTCATTATAAGCCCTAATTCTAACCCTAATTATTCATTATTGATGTATAATCCAATCCTTATTTATGCCGTCATTATTGTCTTAAGGCCTTAGTGTTCCATTATTGGGTCTCCCACTTGTCTTGACACAATTACTTTAGTTTTTTGTTTGCATTCAGGAAAAAAAAAGAAGAAAATAAAGGAAAATGAAAAAAAGAGGAAAAAAAGAAGGAAGAAAAATAAAAAATTGAAATTTGGAATGACAAGTACCCTTTGAGGCATCTGCTACTGGGTATTACCCTATGAGGAATGTGCAACTAGGTGTTACCTTTGAGGTAATATTGCTACTGGGAAAGCTTAGTTCCTATGTTAATAAGTTAATAATGAAGTTTGTATCAGTCAAGTGGGATTGAGTTCGATTCTGGTAAATCTAAGCCATAGGATGACGATGCACTCGCACACGAGCACTGGGATTGACTCAAAGTTTTAATGTACGGTGGGATGAAAAGTTAGTGCTTTGATGTCATCCATGGGGTAGAGAACCTTGATAAGTACATTCTGTTTATATACAGACTAATATCTTTACTACATGGGTGATTTGGCTAGTTAGAATGTGCATAGTCTTCTCACTTGTACATTTATGTTTGTGAATTCAAACTATTTTTTTGTTTCTGTCTCTCTTTTCCTTGTTCATTTTCTTTTCAGATTTTGTGGGTGCATCTTCTGTAAACCCTCACGAGACCTTCCTCGTCTACTAGGGGTATCCTAGGGGTTTAAAGGGCTTGTCGCACATGCTAAGTACAACCGTGATTCCTACGAAAGTGAGTTAAGATTTTATTTTCTTTTTCTAAGATTTTTAGTTTTGTTTTACTCAAGGACGAGCAAAACTTGGGTGTGGGGGTATTTGTTCAACCTAAAATTATGATATTTTATACACTTTTATTATCTAATATTTGCTCAAAATAAATTATTAGATTAGGGTTTTAATATGTTTTTATTTATTTGGTAGGAATAATGAAATCTCGATAAATTGGGTGTCAAAGGATATAGAAGAAGTATTGTGGATTAGGAAATAAAAACAACAGAAGGAGGACAGACCAACCCATGCACGAAGCCCAGCCCAGCTCTGTCTCTTTTCTTCTTATTTCCCTCTTTGTTTCTCTCTCGAGCTAGACCTAAGCCCAAGCTCCCTCTCTCCTTCTCGGCCCAGGGCCCACTCCTCTTCCCAGATGCGGTCTCCCTCTCTCTTTTCCTCTTTTCTTTTTCCTTGTTTTTTTCTTGTGGGTCAACCCAGCTTATATTCTTTCTCTTTTTGCTCAACCCAACCTCCTCACTTAAGTGAGGCGCATCGCTTGCACGTGCCCAGCCTTCCCCCCTGCCCCATCTCTTCTTGTTCCTCTCGTCAGTTCCTAGCCAAGAAAAACCCGAGAACAAAGCCATAAACAGGGCACTCGATTGTCCCTTCGCCTTCTTCTTCCTCCCTTGCATTACCCAGGACCTGAAAGGCTCTTCATCTTCTCCACTCCCATAACTAATTTACAGCTCCCTCTCCCTCTCTCCTCATTCACTCCATCATTACTCACCATGTTTAATGGGAAGCATTCAAGGGGGCCTATTTGGCTGAAAAAACTACCGTCGAAAGGGAGTAGATAGGACGATTTCAGGGCCTTCAAATAGGGGGTCAAAGCAGAGAGTTCGGGGAGATTAGAATAGCTTAGCATAGAGCAGGGTAGCTTCAATTTCCAGATCGAATTGCTCTTTCCATTTATTGTTTGTTTTAGTTTTAGAATTAGACTTTAGTTTTATTTTTTCCTTCTGTTTTCTTTCATTCACAGGACTTCAAGTTGGTTGAATTCATTACTCTCGTTTCTCGTTTACTCTGCTGCTATGAGTTTTAAGTTTGCTCTGCTTTCATTGGTCTGCTTTCATCTGCTGCTTTGTTTGGCTAAACGAATAAAAACAAATCATTGCAGCTAAGTGTTGGTGGACTCAACTTATTTACAGTTTGGTACATCATTCTTATTTTGGTGCTTCCAAGTTAGAGCCTACAATTCCATGAATTAATATTGTTTACTTAGTCCAATAATTGGTAGAATAACTTGACTTTGGAGTTGCTTAATTAGCATTTAGTTTTAAATCAGTTTGGAATTTTTGGTAAGCAAAGTTCACAACCATCGCTGAGGACGGTACCCGTAAGTATTACAACGATAAACCGTACGCTTGCGAGAATTATAACTAGTTGTTGGCGCTGTTGCCAAGGATGGCATTGTGAAATTTGGTTGTGTTGAGTCATACTTTAATTGTTAGAGACATCCGAGTCATTTTTGTTTTAATTTTGGAGATTGTTTTAGTTAAGTCATTATTTCATTTTCGTAATTTAGTTTAGCTTTTGATTTTAAATTTAGTTAGCATTTTGATTTTGATTTTTATTAAGATTAGTTTTATTTTAATTTTTAGAGGTTATTCATTGTTGAAGAAATAGTACTAGCAGTTTGGTTAATGTGCAGCAAAAGATACAGGGCAGACTGATCCGGAAATTAGAACAGTGTAAATTTTTCATCAATTTTCTACTCTGTTTGAATTTTTTGGAGTAATACTGGTGTGATTCTTGTTGTGCCAATATTTTTTCTAGATTCAGCATAATTTTTAGAGTTTGCGTGAATGTTTTTGAAATTTTTGGGACTGTCTGAATTTTTCTGTGAGTTTTGGACTTAATAATTTGTTTGGATTTTTCTGCACTGTTTGGGAACAGGAAAATTCCAAAAAAAAAACTACATTTATGTCCTGGTGGTTGTGTGGATTTTTCTATGTATTTATTTTTTATTTTTGGAGTTGTATTTTTTATTTTAATTTTATTTTTAGAATTGGGTTATTTAGGTGTAGTTTATTTTCTAATTTTCTTGTAGTTTGTTTGTGTTTATGTTCTTGTTCTAGATTTGGTCATTTTCCATTTGTATATTGTTTTTTGGTTTGATTCACTTTGTTTATTTTATTTTGTGGTTTAAAAGAAAAGAAACAAAATAGAAAAATCAAAAAATCCTAAAAACAAGATCATAAAAAGAAAATGGTGTACATGCTTTGTGCGTGTGTGCTTCTTTTCTATTTTTTGTATTAAGTTACTTTTTAATGTTTAAGTCTTTTTGGTCTTTCTTTTGTTTTGGTCATATGGTTTTCTTTTTGTTGACTTAATTAGTTAGATGTCTTGTTTTAGTTTGAGTCATTAGTTCATTGTTTTTCCTTTTACTTTTTCTTTCTATAATAGAAAAAAATCTTTAAAAAAATAATAATAATAATTCAAAAATATCAAAAAAATTGAAAAATTCTTAAAATTAAAAAGAGAGTTTCAAGAATGCCAGTTTTTAATTTCCCACAATATGAGCATGACCCTTTTTGGAGCTATTTATCGCAACTTAATGATTATCATGCTCAATTGAATCAAAACTTTGCAAAATGGAAAACTTGTGAGGTCATCGCTGTGGGTTTGAGCTCTGCATCTTGGGGTTATGTTGAGTCTATTTGTCATGGAGGTGTACTAGGATTATTATCTAGAACTCAAGATGAAGTTTGGGATTTCTTTGAAAAACTAGCTTAGGGTACCGATGCGTTTGAACAAGCTAGAAATAATTTTGGATACCCAACTCATAGCGAGTCTGTTTTTCATGCTAATCCTTACCCTCAGGATCATTTTATGAGCTCGTATGACCCATTTCACTCTTGTGTGCCTCCTCTGTTGTGCGATTATTGTGAATCTTTTGATCATGACGGTTGTAATTACCCATATCGTGCTATGTTGATGCTAAATGTGTAAGTGTGGAAAAGACAATTAAAGATATGACTGATAAAATGGTAGAGACAATGAAAGAGAGAGTTGCTGAATATTCTCGATGTTTTACTCAAAGTAGGGAGGATACTAATTTACAAGAGCCTGACTCTAGTTTAGGATACCCTAAACCTGAAGTTAGTCTCTGCGATGATTTTGAGCCCTCTTGTCAATCTAGGTATAATTTGCAAGATGTTATGCCTTTGCCTAGCCTATAATAAGAGAGTTACCTCCCTCTGTCTCTATCACCCTGCCCTTGCACCCGCACCAAGCTCACATAAGGATGTCGCTAAGGATGTCTTAGTTACTGCCAACCGACCCACCGCTTTGAATGACTTTTATGAGTTTGAGGTGGGTGATGACCTTGGAAACCCAAGTGAGTTAGATGTAAGCATCAAGTCTAACATTGAACATCATGATTTAGATGAGTCAGAAGCTATTTCTTTGCAGGAGCCATGTGAGGAGGGAGTCACTAAAATGGACTTTGATGATGATATTTTTGTTATGAAATATGAATCTTTTTCATATAGGTTTGATGTTAATATGAGTTTGGATGTGGATCTGTGTGCTGAGTATGAATCTTTTTCTTTTGACCCCATCTAAACTGCTCTCCTTTTTGAAAATTACAGGCGTGCATTTGTCGAGTCTAAGACCATTGTCACTGAAAATTTTGATTTAGACCATACTCTCGTGTTTTCGATATTACAAGGTTTGTGGATTCAGAACCCAGTATTTTGCCTACACCGTTCATTCCTTATGATATAGTTTCTAGGCCAATGACCCACTAGCTGGCTAGTTTGAATTACATCTGCTTGTTTGATGTTTGGATCCATGCATTTAATGAATTCCAGCAGGCCCTTACTTTTGCTTCAGTGACCTGGTGGATGCACTCATTTTGGCTCTAACTCTTTAATTTCTATTGCGTTACTTTCATTAAGAGTTGGTCGTCTATGTTCGATAGGATGCTTCGTGCTCTAATAAGTTTTGATTTGCGTAGTGCTATTTCATTTGATATGGAATGACTAATGCTCCATATGCCTCTATTTGAGCGCATTTCTGAAGGCTATAGCTTAGGTGTCATTCAACACTTGACCTGGTAAACTCGTGCCTCTTTTTCTTTTCTTTTTATTTTGTTTTCTTTTGTATATATTTGTTGTTTCATTTTTCTTGTTTTCTTTTTGAATTGAGAGTGTTTTTATTTTTGTTTTGTTTTTGGAGAAGCTTCATACTATTCTCATCAATTTAAATCCCCTGTGCTTTGACTTTTAGCTTGTATGTAAGTGTGATGTGCAAGATAGGACTCAGTCCTCAATGTGTCATTCTAAGCCCTAATTCTAACCCCAATTGTTCATTATTGATGTGTAATCCAATCATTATTTACACCGTCATCATTGTCTTAAGGTCTTAGTCTTCCATTATTGGGTTTCTTAGTTGTCTTTGACACGATCACTTTAGTATTTTGTTTACATTCAAAAAAAAGAAGAAAATAAATGAAAATGAAAAAAAGAGGGAAAAAAGGAAGGAAAAAAAATTAAAAAGATAAAATTTGGAATGGCAAGTGCCCTTTGAGGCATGTGCTACTGTGTGTTACCCTGTGAGGCATGTGCTACTGGGTGTTATCCTTTGAGGCAATATTGCTACTGGGAAAGCTTACTTCATATGTTAATAAGTTAATAATGAAGTTTGTGTCAGTCAAGTGGGATTGCATTCGATTCTGGTAAACCTAAGCCCTAGGATGATGACGAACTTGCACACGAGCACTGGAACTGATTCAAAGTTTTGATGTGCAGTGGAGTGAAAAGTTAATGCTTTGATGTCATCCATGGGGCAGAGATCCTTGATAAGTACATTCTGTTTATATATAGGCCAATATCGTTGCTACATGGGTGATTTGGTTAGTTAGAATGTGCATAGTCTTCTCCCTTGTATATTTATGTTTGTAAATTTAAACTGTTTTTTCTATTTCTGTCTCTCTTTTCCTTGTTCATTTTCTTTTCAGATTTTGTGGATATATCTTTTGCAAACCCTCACGAGACATTCCTTGTCGACTGGGGGTAACCTAGGTGTTTAAACGGCTTATTGCACATGTTAAGTGCAACCGTGATTCCTACAAAAGTGAGTTAAGATTTTATTTTCTTTTTCTAAGATTTTTAGTTTTCTTTTACTCAAGGACGAGCAAAACTTAGGCGTGGGGGTATTTGTTTAACATGAAATTATGATATTTTATATCCTTTTATTATCTAATATTTGCTCAAAAAAATTATTAGATTAGGGTTTTAATATGTTTTTATTTATTTTGTAGGAATAATAAAATTTGGGTAAATTGGGTGCCCAAGGATATAGAAGAGGTATTGTGGATCAAGAAATAAAAACAAGAGAAGGAGGATAGACTAACCCGTGCACAAAGCCCAGCCCAGCTCTGTCTCTTTTCTTCTTATTTCTCTCTTTGTTTCTCTCTCAGGCCATACCTAAGCCCGGGCTCCCTCTCTCCTTCTTGTCCCAGCGACCCACTCCTCTCTCCAGACACGGTCTCCCTCTCTCTTTCCTTCTTTTCTTTTTCCTTGTTTTTTTCTTGTGGGTTAGCCCGGCTTCTATTCTTTTTCGTTTTGCTCAACCCAGCCTCCTCACTTAAGTGAGGCATGCCTCTCATACGTGCCCGGCCTTCCCGCCCTCCCCCATCACTTCTTGTTCCTCTCGTCAGTTCCTAGCCTAGAAAAACCAGAGAACAAAGCCAGAAACGGGGCACTCGATTGTCCCTTCACCTTCTTCTTCCTCCCTTGCGTTACCCAAACCCTGAAAGGCTCTTCATCTTCTCCACTGCCATAACCGATTTACAGCTCTCTCTCTCTCTCCTCATTCACTCCACCATTACTCACCATCATCAATGGGTAGCATTCAAGGGGGCCTGTTTGGCTGAAAAACTACTGTCGAAAGGGAGTAGATGGGATGGTTTTAGGGCCTTCAAATGGGGGGTCAAAGCAGAGAGTTTAGGGAGATTAGAATAGCTTTGCATAGAGTAGGGTAGCTTCAATTTCCAAATCGAATTGCTCTTTCCATTTATTATTCGTTTTAGTTTCAGAATTAGGCTTTAGTTTTATTTTTTCCTTCTGTTTTCTTTCATTCCCAGAATCAAGGACTTCAAGTTGGCTGAATTCATTGCTCTCGTTTCTTATTTGCTCTGCTGCTATGAGTTTGAAGTTTGCTCTGCTTTTGTTGGCCTGCTTTCATCTGCTGCTTTCTTTGGCTGAACGAATAAAAACAAATCATTACAGCTAAGTGTTGGTGGGCTCAACTTATTTACAATTTGATACGTCATTCTTATTTTGGGTTTCCATGAATTAATATTGTTTACTTAGTCTAATAATTGATAGAATAACTTGACTTTGGAGTTGGTTAATTAGCATTTAGTTTTAAATCAGTTTGGAATTTTTGGTAGGCAAAGTTCACAACCATCCATGAGGACGATACCCATAAGTGTTACAACGATAAACCATACGCTTGTGAAAATTATAACAAGTTGTTGGCGCCGTTGACAGGGATGGCGATGTGAAATTTGGTTGCGTCGAGTCATACTTTAATTGTTAGAGTCATCCGAGTCGTTTTTGTTTTATTTTTAGAGATTGTTTTAGTTAAGTCGTTATTTCATTTTCGTAATTTAGTTTAGTTTTTGATTTTAAATTTAGTTAGCATTTTGATTTTGATTTTTTTTAAGATTAGTTTTATTTTAATTTTTAGAGGCTATTCATTACTGAAGAAATAGTACTAGTCAGTTTGGTTTATGTGCACCAAAAGATACAAGGCAGACTGACCCGGAAATTAGAATAGTGCAAATTTTTCACCAAATTTGCACTCTGTTTGAATTTTCTGGAGTAATTCTGGTGTGATTCTTGTTATGCCAATATTTTTCCTACATTTAGCATAATTTTTAGAGTTTGTGTGAATGTTTTTGGAATTTTTGGGGCTGCTTGAATTTTTCTGAGAATTTTGGACTTAGTAACCTTTTGGATTTTTCTGCGCTGTTTGGAGATTCAAAAATTTTAAAAAAATTACATTTATGTCCTGGTGATTGTGTGGATTTTTCGGTATATTTAGTTTTGATTTTAGGAGTTTTATTCTCTGTTTTAATTTTATTTGTAGAATTGGATTGTTTAGGTGTAGTTTATTTTCTAATTTTCTTGTAGTTTGTTTGTGTTTATGTTCTTGTTCTAGATTTGGTCATTTTCTATTTGTATGTTGTTTTTCGGTTTAATTCACTTTGTTTATTTTATTTTGTAGTTTAAAAGAAAAGAAAAAAATAGAAAAATCAAAAAATCCCAAAAACAAGATCATCAAAAGTAGATGGTGTACAAGCTTTGTGCGTGTGTGCTTCTTTTCTATTTTTTCTATTAAGTTACTTTTTGATGTTTGAGTCTTTTTGGTCTTTCTTTTCTGTTGCTCATATGGTTTTCTTTTTGTTAGTTTATTTGTTAACTTAATTATTTAGGTGTCTTGTTTTAGTTTTTATCATGAGTTCATTGTTTTTCCTTTTACTTTTTCTTTCAATAATAGAAAATAATCTTTAAAAAAATAATAATAATAATTCAAAAATATCAAAAAAATTGAAAAATTCTTGAAATTAAAAAGAGAGTTTCAAGAATGCACAATATGAGCATAAATCTTTTTAGAGCTATTTATTGTGACTTAATGATTATCGTGTTCAATTGAATCAAAACTTTGCAAAATGGGAAATTTGTGAGGTCATCTCTGTGGGTTTGAACTCTGCATCTTGGGGTTATGTTGAGTCTATTTGTCCTAAAGGTGTACTAGGATTATTATCTAGAACTAAAGATAAAGTTTGGGATTTCTTTGACAAACTAGCTTGGGGTACCTATGCGTTTGAACAAGCTATAAATAATTTTGGATACCCAACTCATGGCGAGTCTGTTTTTTATGCTAATCCTTACCCTCAGGATCATTTTATGAGCTCGTATGACCGATTTCACTCTTATGTGCCTCCTGTGCTGTGCGATTATTGTGAATCTTCAGATCATAATGGTTATAATTGCACATATCGTGCTTATGTTGATGCTAAATGTGTAAGTGTGAAAAAGACGATTAAAGATATGACTGATAAAATGGAGACAATGAAAGAGAGAGTTGCTAAATAGTCTCGATGTTTTACACAAAGTAGGGAGGATACTAATTTACAAGAGCCTGACTCTAGTTTAGGATACCCTAAACCTGAAGTTAGTCTCTGCGATGATTTTGAGTCCTCTTATCAATCTAGGTATAATTTACAAGATGTTATGCCTTTGCCTAGCCTAGAACAAGAGAGTGACCTCCCTCTGTCTCTATCCCCTGCCCTTGCACCTGCACCTGACTCACATAAGGACGTCGCTAAGGATGTCTTAGTTACTGCCGACCCACCCACCGCTTTGAATGACTTTTGTGAGTTTGAGGTGGGTGATGACCTTGGAAACCCAAGTGAGTTAGATGTAAGCATCAAGTCTAACATTAAACATCATGATTTAGATGAGTCAGAAGCTATTTCTTTACAGGAGCCATGTGAGGAGGGAGTTAAACCCACTGATGTGGACTTTGATGATGATATTCTTATTATGGAATATGAATCTTTTTCATATAGGTTTGATGTTAATGTGAGTTTGGATGTGGACCTGTGTGCTGAGTATGAATCTTTTTCTTTTGACCCCATCCAAACTGCCCTCTTTTTTCAAAATTGCAAGTCTGCATTTGTCGAGTCTGAGACCATTGTCACTGAAAATTTTGATTTGGACCATACTCTCGTGCTTTTCAATATTACTAGGCTTGTGGATTCAAAACCCACTATTTTACCTAGACCGTTCGTTCCTTATGATATAGTTTCTAGGCCAATGATCCACCAGCTGGCTGGTTTGAATTGCATCTGCCTGTTTGATATTTGGGCCCATGCATTTGATAAATTCCAGCAGGCCCTTACTTTTGCTTCAGTGACATGGTGGATGTACTCATTTTGGCTCCAACTCTTTAATTTCTATTACGTTACTTTTATTGAGAGTTGGTCATCTATGTTCGATAAGATGCTTTGGGCCCTAATAAGTTTTGATTTGTGTAGCGCTATTTCATTTGATATGGAGTGGCTGATGCTCCATATGCCTCTATTTGAGCACATTTCTGAAGACTATAGCTTAAGTGTCATTCAACACCTGATCTGGTATGCTCGTGCCTCTTTTTCTTTTCTTTTTATTTTGTTTTCTTTTGTATATATTTGTCGCTTCATTTTTCTTGTTTTGTTTTTGAATTTAGAGTCTCGTCATTTTTCTTTCTTTTTTAAGTCATGGTTTCTTTTGTATATACATTCCTATTTTATGATTAATGTTTCTTTCCATTCCCAATGAGGACATTGTGAGATTTAGGTGTGGGGGTGGGGAAACTTTGAAAACGTTTGGAAACAAAAATTGGAAAAATTGAAAAAAAAATTGAAAAACTTCAAAAATCCAAAAAAAAATTTTTGTTTTGTTTTTGGAGAAGCTTAGTACTAATTCTCATCAGCTTAAATCCCCTGTGCTTTGACTTTTAGCTTGTATGTAAGCGTGATGCGCAAGATAGGATTCCGTCCTCAATGTGTCATTCTAAACCCTAATTCTAACCCCAATTGTTCATTATTGATGTATAATCCAATCCTTATTTATACCGTCATCATTGTCTTAAGGTCTTAGTCGTCCATTATTGGGTCTCTCACTTGTCTTTGATACGATTACTTTAATTTTTTGTTTGCATTCAGAAAAAAAAAAAGAAGAAAATAAATGAAAATGAAAAAAAAGAGGAAAAAAAAGAAGGAAAAGAAATAAAAAAATGAAATTTAGAATGACAAGTATCCTTTAAGGCATGTGCTATTGGGTGTTACCCTGCGAGGCATGTGCTATTGGATGTTACCCTTTGAGGCAATATTGCTACTGGAAAGACTTGCTTCCTATGTTAATAAGTTAATAATGAAGTTTGTGTTAGTCAAGTGGGATTGAGTTCGATTCTGGTAAACCTAAGCCTTGGGATGATGATGCACTTGCACACAAGCACTGGGATTGATTCAAAGTTTTGATGTACTATTGGGTGAAAAGTTAGTGGTTTGATGTCATCCATGAGGTAGAGAGCCTTGATAAGCACATTCTGTTTATATACAGGTCAACATCTTTGCTACATGAGTGATTTGGTTAGTTAGAATGTGCATATTCTTCTCCCTTGTATATTTATGTTTGTAAAATCAAACCGTTTTTTCTGTTTCTATCTCTCTTTTCCTTGTTCATTTTCTTTTCAAATTTTGTGCGTATATATTCTACAAATCCTCACGAGACTTTTCTCGTCCACTAGGGGTAACCTAGTGATTTAAAGGGCTTATTACACATGCTAAGCTGCAACCATGATTCCTACGAAAGTGAGTTAGAATTTTATTTTCTTTTTCTAAGTTTTTTAGTTTTGTTTTACTCAAGGACGAGCAAACCTTCGGTGTGGGGGTATTTGTTCAACATAAAATTATAATATTTTATACCCTTTTATTGTCTAATATTTGCTCAAAATAAATTATTAGATTAGGGTTTTAATATGTTTTTATTTATTTTGTAGGAATAATGAAATCTGGATAAATTGGGTGTCAAAGAATATAGAAGAAGTATTGTGGATTAAGAAATAAAAACAAGAGAAGGAGGACAGACTAATCTATGCATGAAGCCCAGCCCAGCTCTGTCTCTTTTCTTCTTATTTCTCTCTTTGTTTCTCTCTCTGGCCAGACCTAAGCCGGGGCTCCCTCTCTTGTTCTTGGCCCAGCGGCCCACTCCTCTTCCCATATGCGGTCTCCCTCTCTCTTTCCTTCTTTTCTTTTTCCTTGTTTTTTTCTTGTGGGTCAACCCAGCTTCTATTCTTCTCCTTTTTGCTCAACCCAACCTCCTCACTTAAGTGAGGCATGCCCCTTGCACATGCCTAGCCTTCCCCCCCTCCCACATCTCTTCTCGTTCCTCTCGTCAGTTCCTAGCCCAGAAAAACCTGAGAACAAAGCTAGAAACAGGGCACTCGATTGTCCGTTCGCCTTCTTCTTCCTCCCTTGCATTACCCAGGACCCGAAACGCTTTCCATCTTCTCCACTCCCATAGCCGATTTACAGCTCTCTCTCCCTCTCTCCTCATTCACTCCATCAATACTCACCATCTTTAATGGGAAGCATTCAAGGGGGCCTGTTTGGCTGAATAAACTACCATCGAAAGGGAGTAGATGGGACGGTTTCAGGGCCTTCAAATGGGGGGTCGAAGCAGAGAGTTCGGGGAGATTAGAATAGCCTAGCATAGAGTATGGTAGCTTCAATTCCCATATCGAATTACTCTTTCCATTTATTGTTTGTTTTAGTTTCAGAATCAGGCTTTAGTTTTATTTTTTCCTTCTGTTTTCTTTCATTCCCAGAATCAGGGACTTCAAGTTGGTTGAATTCATTACTCTCGTTTCTCGTTTGCTCTGCTGCTATGAGTTTCAAGTTTGCTCTGCTTTCGTTGGTCTGCTTTCATTTGCTGCTTTGTTTGGCTAAACTAATAAAAACAAATCATTACAGCTAAGTGTTGGTGGAATCAACTTATTTACAGTTTTTGACATCATTCTTATTTTTGTGCTTCCAAGTTAGAGCCTACAATTCCATGAATTAATATTGTTTACTTAGTCCAATAATTGGTAGAATAACTTAACTTTGGAGTTGGTTAATTAGCATTTAGTTTTAAATCAGTTTGGAATTTTTGGTAAGCAAAGTTCACAACGATCCCTGAGGACGATACCCGTAAGTGTTACAACGATAAACCGTATGCTTGCGAGAATTATAACAAGTTGTTAGCACCATCGCCAGGGATGGCGATGTGAAATTTGGTTGCGTTGAGTCATACTTTAATTGTTTGAGTCATCCGAGTCATTTTTGTTTTAATTTCAGAGATTGTTTCAGTTAAGTTGTTATTTCGTTTTTTGGATTTAGTTTAGTTTTTGATTTTAAATTTAGCTATCATTTTGATTTTGATTTTTATTAAGATTAGTTTTATTTTAATTTTTAGAGGTTATTCATTGTTGAAGAAACAATACTAGTCAGTTTGGTTTATGTGCAACAAAAGATACAAGGCAGACTGATTCGGAAATTAGAACGGTGCAAATTTTTCATCAATTTTACACTCTGTTTGAATTTTTTGGAGTAATTCTGGTGTGATTCTTGTTGTGCCAATATTTTTCCTAGATTTAGAATAATTTTTAGAGTTTGTGTGAACTTTTTTGGAATTTTTGGGACTGTTTGAATTTTTTTATGAATTTTGGACTTAATAATCTGTTTGGATTTTTTTGCACTATTTGGGGACAGAGAAATTCCAAAAAAAAAAAATTACATTTATGTCCTCGTGATTGTGTGGATTTTTCTGTATATTTAGTTTTGATTTGAGGAGGTTTTTTTTCTGTTTTAATTTTATTTTTAGAATTGGGTTGTTCAGGTGTAATTTATTTTCTAATTTTCTTGTAGTTTGTTTGTGTTGGTGTTGTTGTTCTAGATTTGGTCATTTTCTGTTTGTATGTTGTTTTTCGGTTTGATTCACTTTGTTTATTTTTTTTTGTGGTTTAAAAGAAAAGGAAAAAAATAGAAAAATCAAAAAATCCCAAAAACAAGATCATAAAAAGAAAATGGTTTTGTTTTTCTAAGATTTTTAGTTTTGGGGTTTTTTGATTTTTCTATCTTTTCTTCTCTTTTAAACAAGATCATAAAAAGATTTTCTAAGAAAAAAATAGAAAAATCAAAAAATTTCAAAAACAAGATCATAAAAACAAGATCATAAAAAGATTTTCTTTTTCTAAGATTTTAAGTTTTGTTTTACTCAAGGACGAGCAAAACTTGCGTGTGGGGGTATTAGTTCAACCTGAAATTATGATATTTTATACCCTTTTATTGTCTAATATTTGCTCAAAATAAATTATTAGATTAGGGTTTAATATGTTTTTATTTATTTTGTAGGAATAATGAAATCTCAATAAATTGGGTGTCAAAGGATATAGAAGAAGTATTGTGGATCAGGAAATAAAAACAAGAGAAGGAGGACAGACCAATCCATGCACGAAGCCCAGCCCAGCTCTGTCTCTTTTCTTCTTATTTCTCTCTTTGTTTCTCTCTTGGGCCAGGCCAAAGCCGGGGCTCCCTCTCTCATTCTTGGCCCAGCGGCCCACTCCTCTTCCCAGACGCGGTCTCCCTCTCTCTTTCCTTCTTTTCTTTTTCCTTGTTTTTTTCTTGTGGGTCAGCCCAGCTTCTATTCTTCTCCTTTTTGCTCAACCCAACCTTGTCACTTAAGTGAGGCATGCCCCTTGCACGTGCCCAGCCTTCCCCCCCTCCCCCATCTCTTGTTGTTCCTCTCGTCAGTTCCTAGCCCAGAAAAACCAAAGAACAAAGCCAGAAATAGGGCGCTCGATTGTCCCTTCGCCTTCTTCTTCCTCCCTTGCATTACCCAGAACCCGAAAGGCTCTTCATCTTCGCCACTCCCATAATCGATTTACAGCTCTCTCTCTCTCCTCATTCACTCTGCCATTACTCACCATCATCAATGGAAAGCATTCAAGGGGGCCTGTTTGGCTGAAAAAACCATAGTTGAAAGGGAGTACATGGGACGGTTTTAGGGCCTTCAAATGGGGGGTCGAAGCAGATAGTTCAGGGAGATTAGAATAGCTTAGCATAGAGTAGGGTATCTTCAATTTCTAGATCGAATTGGTCTTTCCATTTTTTGTTCGTTTTAGTTTCAGAATTAGGCTTTAGTTTTATTTTTTCCTTCTGTTTTCTTTCATTCCCAGAATCAAGGCCTTCAAGTTAGCTGAATTCATTGCTCTCGTTTCTCGTTTGCTCTGCTGCCATGAGTTTCAACTTTGATATACTTTCGTTGGTCTACTTTCGTCTGCTGCTTTGTTTGGCTAAACGAATAAAAACAAATCATTATAGCTAAGTGTTGGTGGGCTCGACTTATTCACAGTTTGGTGCCTCATTCTTATTTTGGTCTTTGCAAGTTAGAGCCCACAGTTGCATGAATTAATATTGTTTACTTAGTCTAATAATTGGTAGAATAACGTGACTTTGGAGTTGGTTAATTAGTATTTAGTTTTAAATTAGTTTAGAATTTTTGGTAATCAAAGTTCGCAACCATCCTTAAGTACGATACCCGTAAATGTTACAACGATAAACCGTATGCTTACGAAATTAAAACAAGTTTTTGTTACCAAACATATATGACATTTATGATCGCTTTAGCAAGTCTAATTGATCACTCACTTATAACATATATTATAAACACAACCTTTGATGGATATATTTTATGATCAATAGGTCTAATTTTAGTAATCAATAGTTTCAATTTTGTTAATTGTCAGAATTATATTTGGTAATCAATTGATCCATCTATGGCAATCATCACGAGATGTTCATTGATCACGAACCACACCCTCAATTATAGTTAGAAGAGCTTTACTATTGATGTATTTGAGGTTCACCGTCACTAAAAACAATACTACACGCATTTACTCATAATAATAATAATAATAATAATAATAATAATAATAATTAGTGCTAAACAGTTTTAGTTTTAGTGATCACTAATCATCCATTCGGCGATCAATTCCAAATAAGATAGCGGCAATACTGCCATACCTTCATTTTACTCATCCCACGGAGTAGGTCATCCTGCCTGAGTGGCCCTCATATATATATAATTATATTATATATATATATATATATATATATATATATATATATATATAATAGTATATATATATATATATATACATACTTACACATATACATTATAAATACATATATATATAATTATATATATATATAGATAATAAATATATATATATATAATATATAACATGCATATATATAT
>JAKOGI010004313.1:0-5000 GCA_029747015.1 Carnegiea gigantea
TATATATATATATATATATATATATTTATATGCGTATATACATATATATATGTATTTTTTTTGGCAAGAAAAAGATGAGTATATCATTGAGGACTAACAAACAGACTGTGCTGTACAGAAAGACCACTTCTTAGAGGGTCATCCTCTCACTAACCCAGGATCCTGTTTAAACATTTGGCATACTTCCTTGAGATTCTATTGAGGGTGAGTATCCTCTGTATAATGTGGTTCTTTATGTGCCTAAACTGATCCTGGACTGTGCTTTTATGCTTGGTAAAAATCTTCTCATTCCTTGTCCTGCAAATCTGGTAGGTTGCTACTGTGATAATGGCATAGGAAATCATCCTTTTCCTTCTGGGGCCTTTCAGCTTCTGCATTGAGGGTATGAAGTTGCCTGTACTGGTGGTGTCAACAGAGATTGGCCACTAGGCCTATAGTTGGTGCCAGTACTCCTTTGCCCATTTACATCTAAAAAATAGTTGATCACAGTCTTCTTCTTCATCTTCACAGATTGCACACTTGGTCCCTATGTCTTGATTCATGAACCTGGCCATTCTGCTTTTGACAGGGAGCCTTTGGTTGATGAACAACAATGTTGTTGATGAGTGCCTAGGTGTTGTAGTTCTAGGCCATATAGCCTTACTCCATCCCCTATATTCCATCTCCCCAAGTAGCTAGAGGTAGCCTTTTTGAACAGCACAGTTCCTGCCCCCTTGCCATTGCCATGATGTGCTGTTAGTGATGCCTTTGCTGAAAAGGTCCTTAACAGCCACCAATTTTTTGCAATACCAACTACAGTAAGGTGGTGACTTATAATCCCCCCAACCCTGCTATTTAAGGTATGTTTCATGCACCCATTTAACCCAAAGACAGTCTTTTTTCAGCCCATACTAGCTTTACAATACAAGCTTTATTCTAGGCTCCAAGGTTCTTAAGGCCTATCCCCCCATATTTCCTGGGTATGCAGGTCTTAGTCCATGAGATGTAGGGGCTTTTTTGGTATTCTGCCATCCCCTCCCAATAAATAATTCCTGTATATTTGATTCAGCTGGTCTATGACATCTTGTGGGAGGATGAAGATAGAAGCCCAGTAGCTAATCATGCCAAACACTACTAAGTTAAGAAGCTGAGCTCTACCTACAAAAGAGATGCTTTTGGTGGCCCAAAACCTGATCTTCCCCATGATCTTTTTCACTAAACCCCTACATTCCAACTTGCTTAGCCTGCTTGCTGTGACTGGGACCCCTAAATACCTCATGGGGAGGGAACCCTCTTGGAAACCTGTAGCCTCTAGACATTATTGCTGCAGGCTAGGGGTACACCCTCCAAAAACAATTTGGGACTTCTTATGATTTGCCTGAAGACCAGCACAATGAAAGAAGGCCAGTAGGGTGCAGTGAATGATTATTAGGGTCATTGGATGAGCTTTGTAGAAAATCATGACATCATCTGCAAACATAAGGTAATTTAGCCTTAATAATTTGCATGATGGATGGAAAGCAAATTGGGGGTTGCTTCCTTCCACCTTCATCAGCCTAGTGAAGTATTCCATTGCAAGGACAAACAATAGAGGTGAGAGAGGACCCTCTTGTTTGAGACCCTTTCCCCCTTTGAAAGCTACTACAATTTGACCATTCACATGGATCTTATAGGAGACTGAGGTTAGACATCCTATCATCGACTTTACAAACAATAGGGGGAATTTCAAATGATCCATTAATTCTCTTAAAAACTGCCAGTGTACTGAGTCAAATGCTTTGTAAAGATTAATCTTCATAATACACCTTGGTGAGACACCTTTTCTATTGTACCCCTTTACTATGTCCTGGCATGTGAGAACATTAAAAATCAAATCCCTGTCCTTAACAAAGGCCCCTTGATTTTGGTGGATCAGGTGGAGGAGGACCTATTTGAGCCTCATGCTTAGGATTTTAGCCACACCCTTATAGATAACATTGCAGGAAGAGATGGGTCTAAAGTCCTTTACCTCTTTTGGGGACTTTACTTTGGGGATTAGAACCAGTTTTGTTTCCCCTAAAAAAATCAGGCATTTATCCATTGAGGAATAACTGTTGGATTGCATCCATAACCAGCCTTCCAGTTATATGCAAAGTGGATTTGAAAAATCCACTATTAAATTCATCTGGACTAGGGGATTTAGTATTAGGGATTGGAAATATAGCTGCTTTAATGTCCTTCTCTGTGAATGGTGCACAAATAGCCAGTTGTTGTTCAACTATCAAGGAATTGCCCATGCTTATTACCTGGGGGTCAATTTGTCTTCTCTAGGTGTTTTGCTCTCCCAATAACCTCTTATAGTAGTTCTGCATGATAGTAGCTACTAATAGAAACCCCTAGAGCATTCTGCCTTGTTCATCTTGCAGTTTATAAATGTACAAAGCAGTTTTCCTTTGTTTTGCTCTTGTAAAGAAGTACCTTGTGCAGTCATCCCCATAAGTGATCCATTCTGTTTTGCACTGCTGTCTTATGATATCAATTACAGAGGTAAGTAGCTTTATATAGTGTTCCCTCATTTCCCTTTCTCTCTGCATGAGCTGAGTATTCACAGGGTTAGTCTGAAGCAACAGTTGAGCTCGCTCTAGCTTTACTCTTACAGTGCTCTATTGGGTTTTACGATTAGCAAAGTGGCTTCTATTGAGCTGTTACAGGGCATACTTGGTCTTCCTTAGGAATACTTTCAATGCATGATTGGCCCCTTGGTGTGAACTAGTAGTGAGCTGTGATGTTACTAAGGGGGGAAAACTAGAATCCCTTGTCCACTTGTCACAAAATTGGAAGGTGAAAAGGGGTTTAGGACAGTTGGGTGTATCAATGATCAATGCGGTATGGTCTGAGAGGGAATTAGCCAAGTATATCACTTGGCTAAAATCAAATTGATCATACCATAGGGTATTTACCAAAGCCCTATCAATTCTTGTCCATATTGTTCTATTGGTCCAAGTGAAATATGGGCCTATGCTTCTCATTTCCTGAACCTCACATGTGTTTATACAGTCCTCAAATGGTTTGATTTCTGCAGCTTGAATATCTGTCCCCCTATTCTATATCCTTGGTGGAGGACAGAGTTGAAGTCCCCAAGGATACACCAAGCCTCATCCATATGGCTTGCTATTGCTGTTAAACCCTCCCAGAGTGACCTTCTTTCTGCTTCTTGATTTACCCTTGGACAAAAGTGAGATAAAACTGTTTCATTACCTGTACCTGTGTCACTTTGTAATGAATAAGTTGATCAGTCATGGAGATGATATGGACAGCATACATGCTTGGTCTCCATGCAACCCACATTTTTCCTTTTATATTCAGGTGGAAGTTATGTTGCTAATGCCAACCCTGGAAAATCTTACTTGCCATCTTAGCTACATTCTTCTCTTTTACTTTAGTTTTAAGAAACCCAACCAAACCTATGTTCTTCTCATACAAGAAGATTGTGACATCCTCTTGCTTATTAGGCCAATTAAGGCCTCCAATATTCCAGCTGCAAATTCTGGCCATGGAGGGGAACCCCTTCCCTTTGCAGTACAGCATCTTGCTCATCCCGTAACACATGTAAAGAAACAAAAGAATTCTAGGTCCTCACTACTTCAGGGGTACTGCTGGGGTTATTAAGATGTCTAGCTGCTTGCCTCTGTACTGGGGTAAACCCCTCAGTATCCATGCCTGGTGCATTATCTGTTTCTTATCCTGGTGACTTATTGCTTAATTTAACTATGTCTTTTTCTTATACTGGCTTCATTGGTACCTTCCTCTACTCCTATCTTACAGAGATTTTCTTTCTGCAGTCCTCTTCATTATGCCCATACATTCTACAATGGTGGCATTTAATTGGTTTCCATTCATACTCAAGCTGCACTCTTACCACAACAGCTTGGTCATTGATTAAGTCAATGAAACTGGGAAATTCCCCCTTGATAGGGATGTCAATTAAGAGCCTAGCATAATTAAGCCTGGTTTTATCCATTGTCTATTTGTCTGTAGTTATAAGTATGCCAAGGGTACGTCCAAGCTTAACCAAACTGGCCATCCCCCAATATTTGATATCTAAATCCATCAACCTAACCTAGATTGGGAGGGATTAATGGCCTCGGTATTTAAATCCAATTATGGATTCCAAGCCTTCACTAGGAGGGGTTTATGATCAACATAATACACTCCCTTTTGCACAAAAGAAAGTTGATCATCCAAATAAGCGAAACGCACCAGAAAAACCCCTCTCTTCACCAGACAAATCTTATCGATAGGTAGGATTTCCAAATTCGTCTGAAAAAACCCTCCATAACTTCAAGAGGTGGATTTACCCCTAAAACCGAGCATAGGATTATTGATTGCCAATATTCGACTTCTGGGGCAATATCCTCTGTTTCAATTTTAGCATATTTTATTCCATTGATTGTGGACGCTTCTACAAATTGCAGTGAGGTGCCTTCATCTGGATTAACCAAAGAGGCATATGAGCTGACTGTACATCTTTTTGGGGTTGCTATTGAAGATAAAGGGGGGGTCGTCATTGTTCCATTACCCAGGGCCGTTGAGACTGCTTTAGTTGCATTGTCCTTACCTTTGATTATGTCCTCCTCTCTTGAAACCGGACGTTCTGGGGTTGAGCTAGACTCTGGTTGAATCTGCTTGGGCCTTCCTCTTTTTCCTCCCCATGCCATGGTCGCGTTCTGGTTGCACCAGGAAATCGCAAGACGTTGAAGAAGATGAATATGTATACATATGTATTTATGTGTATAAATAAATATATATATATATATCTATATTATTAATATTATATAATATATATATATACATATATTAGATATGATATCGGTATATGTATTGTATGCATGTATATATATAATCTACATATATTATTTATGTATGTATCCATATATAATATCTATAATTATATATATATATATCTATATAGATATATATAGTATATATATCTATATATTATAATATATATATATATATATATATGTATAGCATACCCATAT
>JAKOGI010004313.1:10000-29057 GCA_029747015.1 Carnegiea gigantea
AATGCATTTTACTAATGAATGCTACCTAAATATTATCTTATGTTTATAAATGCCTCTGTTAAATCTATTTTTATATATATTAAACTAAGCAACTTTGCATAAACAGTTGTGTAGCAATGCCTCCCCGAAGAGAACAGATGGGGGAGCCAACTGCCCTAGAGATGATTTGTCAGTTTAACAAGTTAAAACCACCGAGGTTTGGTGGAGGAACCGACCCCCTCGCATACGAGGAGTGGTTGAGAAGAATGGAGAACCTATTCAAAGTAATGGACTGCCCCGAAGGCTTCAAGGTGCGTTTAGCGACCCACCAATTTGAAAAAAAGCTGAGTTCTGGTGGGGGACTGTTAAACCCCGAGCTGGTGAACCAGCTTTGACCTGGGAACAGTTGAAGACTATGATGGATGCCCAGTATTATCCTCGGGGCGTGAAAAGGGCTAAGGAGCAAAAGTTTTTACACCTGAAACAGGGGCAAATGAGCGTAATGGAATACGCCGTGAAGTTTAATGAGCTCAGTCGCTTCGCACCAAACCAGGTCGCCACCGAGGAAATAAAAATGGATCATTTTGAACAAGGCTTGAGAGGGCCAATTAAACGGATGATAGCTGGGCATGTCTTTACTAACTTCCAGGAGATGTATCAAAGAGCAGTTAAAATAGCCCGAGTCATAGAAGAGACTGAGGTTGAGGGTCGGTAAATGGGCTTTGCCAAAAGGAAATTTGGCCAAGGAGGATCCAGCACCTAGGGGAACAGTAAATCCTGAAAGTTCAACAACCGAGACAAGGGAAAACAAGTGCTAAGACAAGAAATGAAACCCTGCAACCAGTGGACGTATACATTTAGGTCAGTGTCGATATGGCACCCAAGAATGCTATGGGTGTGGAGCTACGGACCACAAAATTGTAAACTGCCCCAAGAAGGTGTGGAGACGACAAAGCAACACACCAGGTTCGGGCACGGGAACCAATTCAGTCCCGCAGAGAGGCCGCCCCCCTATGAATACAACTTCAGGAGGTAACAAAGGTGGAAAAAAGCCGCAGGCAAGTGGCCGGGTGTTCTCTCTGGAAGGTGAAGAGGCAGAGGACCCCACTGTCACTGTATCAGGCACCCTCCTTATCAAACATCTCTATGCTCATGTTTTATTTGATTCGGGTGCCACTCATTCTTTTGTGAATCCTGCCTTTGCAAAAGAACTTGCTAGCAAGCCTAGCGAGATGAATGTACAACTATATGTGACCACTCCTTTAGGATCTACCCACTATACCGATCTTGCTTTTAAAAACTGTCCCATTCAGTTAGAAGGGAGAATTCTCCCTGTAGATCTCGTGCAACTGAATATACAAGGCTGTGATGTTATCCTAGGAATGGACTGGTTAACTAGGCATAAAGTTACTATTAACTACGAAAGGAAATTGGTTACCTTCTCGACCTCTGATGGAGAAAGAGTAACCTTTAAGGGAAGTGGCTACCAAGTGACCATTCCAACTGTATCTGCTATGCAAGCATTTAAGATGCTGAAGAAAGGACGTCAGGGCTATCTGTGTGTGATTGAGGCCACAGAACTGAAAGACCTAGACATGAGCGAGATTCCAGTAGCAAAGGAGTTTCCACAGGTGTTCCAAGAAGTACCGGGGCTACCACCTGATCGAGAAATCGAGTTTACCATCGAACTTGTACCTGGAACTGCCCCAATATTTAAGGCACCTTATCGAATGGCACCTGCGGAATTGACAAAATTGAAAACCCAGTTGCAGGAGTTACTAGACAAGGGGTTAATTCAGCCTAGTGTTTCATCCTGGGGAGCACCAGTGCTATTTGTGGAAAAGAAAGATGGGAGTTTAAGGTTATGTATCGACTATCGAGAGCTAAACAAGGTGACGGTTAAGAACAAATACCCACTTCCCCGAATTGACGACTTGTTTGATCAGTTGGCCGGTGCTTCGGTGTTCTCAAAGATTGATTTGAGATCGGGGTACCATCAATTGAAGATCAAGAAAGAAGATGTGCCTAAGACCGCCTTTCGCACTCGATATGGCCATCATGAGTTCTTGGTGTTGCCATTTAGGCTAACGAATGCCCTCACATTCTTTATGGACTTAATGAACAGGGTCTTTAAGTCCTTTCTCGACAAATTCGTAGTGGTATTCATCAATGATATCTTGGTATACTCCAAGACTACAAAAGAACATGCAAACCACCTATGAATAGTGTTGAAAACCCTAGAAGAACACAAGCTATATGCCAAGCTTAAAAAGTGTAAGTTTTGGCTAGAAGAGGTGCAATTTCTGGGTCATATAGTGACCAAGGATGGCATATCGGTGGACCCGGCAAAGATAGAGGCCATTGTAAGTTGGCCGATACCCACGAATGTCTCTGAAGTGCGAAGCTTCTTAGGTATAGCTGGCTACTATCGAAGATTTGTAGAAGGATTTTCTAAACTAGCCTTACCTATTACCAGATTACTTCGGAAGACCAACAAATTTGAATGGACTATAGAGTGCGAAGATGTCTTTCAGGAACTAAAGAAACGAATGGTGTCTGCCCTAATACTAGCTATACCTGAGGGTAATGAAGGGTTTGTAATCAACAGCGATGTGTTCAAGAAGGGACTGGGATGTGTATTAATGCAAAAAGGCAGAGTTATCGCTTATGCCTCTCGCCAATTGAAGCCCTACAAAGAGAATTATCCAACACATGACCTAGAATTGGCCGCGGTTGTGTTTGCCTTGAAAATCTAGAGACATTACCTCTATGGAGTAAGGTGTGAAGTATACACTGACCACAAGAGCTTGAAATATATCTTTACTCAAAAAGAGTTAAACATGAGGCAAAGAAGATGGCTAGAACTCCCGAAGGATTATGATATGGAGATCAAATATCACCTGGAAAAGCAAACGTGGTTGCTGACGCACTGAGTAGAAAATCTACTGGGTCTGTAACCTGTCTACTCATGCAAGAAAAGAGATTCTTAAGGGAGCTCGACGTGCTACAAATAGAGGTAGTGCTGCCAGGAAATCAAGGCTACCTGGCAGCGCTTCAAATCTCTCCGCCATTGGTTGAAACGATCAAGCAACAGCAGAAGGATGACCCTGAACTTATGAAGATAAAGAAAGGCGTGGGAGAAGGAAAGAATAAGGTATTTTCCATCCAAAATGAGGCACTTTGGTATGGGAATAGACTGTGTTTACCAAACACAACAGCTCTCAAGAAGGAGTTGTTAAAGGAGGCGACTTTTGAGGACAAAACTGTGAGGGGTGCACTAGACCTAGGGTGAGCGTGCCCTGATGTGAGCTGTGTAGCCCCAAAGTGGACAATACCTCGATGGCGAGTGGTCGTGGGCTATTACAGTGGTATCGGAGCCATGGACCTGGCCCAATCTGCCAGCGAGGACGCTGGGCCCCTGAGAGAGGGTGGATGAAGGTATCCCACATCGGGAGTTGAGGAGAACGAACCATGCCTTATAAGCGTGGGAAAACCTCAACCCATCGAGGTGCCTTTTGAGGAGAAAACTGTGAGGGGTGCACTAGACTCAGGATGAGCGTGCCCTGGTGTGAGCTGTGTAGCCCCAAAGTGGACATTACCTCGATGGCGGGTGGCCGTGGGCTGTTACAGATCTCTAATACCACTGTAACAGCCTACAACCACCCGCCATCAAGGTATTGTCTGCTTTAGGGATACACAGCTCACACCAGGGCACGCTCACCCTGAGTCTAGTGCACCCCTTACGGTTTTATCCTCAAAAGGCGCCTCAATGGGTTGAGGTTTCCCCACGCTTATAAGGCGTGGTTCGTTCTCCTAAACTCCCGATGTGGGATACCTTCATCCACCCCCCTCAGGGGCCCAGCATCCTCGTTGGCACATCGGGTCGGGTCCATGGCTCTGATACCACCCAATGTAACACCCCCCACTACCTACCAGGGATGTCACACAGCTAGGATCTCCCGAGGGAGACCCCTAAGGCTCTTCTTCTAATTATTTTCTTTAAAAATTCTAGCTAACTAATTTAGTTAGAGAATTCTGGAACGAAACTGCCAGAGTTCTGTCTATAATTACAACACTTCCAATATTTACATTATGAACTGTAGGGTACCTGTGAACTTTTAACCAAAATGCAAAGTAAACTAGAAGTTCCAATGAGTCACACACTCGCGGTGAGGCTTAAGCCCTTTATAAACACTTATTACGAAAGATTTACATAGGTTCATACTACCAGAGCTACTACATGACCAATGTACGCACTTCCTTAAAACAAAACATCACTTTAGGTGGCTTCACAACTTCGCATTACAGGCACGTCTGCGGAAGCAACTAGGGGTCCGTTTATTCTTCACCTGGGGAAAAAGGGGAAAGGAAATGGAGTGAGCTGCCACAGGCTCAGTGAGTGTCCCTCCACTCCCTAAAACAAAACTTTACAGGCAATATTATTTATAATATTCACTTAGTAATACTATAGCTGTACTAAGTCTCATATCACAGATCATGGACTCCTAGTTAGACACGCAAGAATGATAACTTCTTAGCGCTAATCAACAGTGGCATGTTGAGATCTTGTTTATACATGGTGAGATTGTAAAACATCAACATTAGATGCGATATCACTTATACATTTAATATGCACTTTAAATGTTATTACTTAAGCACTATGAACAACATGGCCACATATAACTTTGAAGTCACACACATTTAGCTATAATGCCTGCAAGCTTACTTTGGAGTTACAAGTGCAGAGACCTTCTTTTCTCTTTTCGGCAATCTTTTCTTAAAAAGCTTAAAGGTTGACTTTCTTTCAAGAAATCTCTTCATGTTGGCCCCTTTGGACCCTTAAAACTTTCTTTCTTTCTGAATACTGAAAGGCTATAAGCCGACTATTTTCTTATTCTTTAGAAAAGTAATCTGGGCATAAGATCATTACGAAGTGCTGGTTGGGAGAGATCTACACTCAATCCCAGTGAAATTAGCTCACTCTAAGCTCTTACTCCCGGGATGGAAACTAACATTTGGACCTTAACCGTTGTCAGGGTCTCTAGAGATTACTCTCTAGACTAGGGATTCCCCCGTTCAAGCAAGTTCACTCCCATCTATTGTCCCTAAGCACTTATCTTAGCCATTTAAACTGGTCATAACGACTAATATCTTGGTTACTTCTTTTGGTAAAAACCACTTATCATGCAACTCACACTTTTATAAAAAAAACATTTTAGGGATTCCGCCGTTCAAGCAGATTCACTCATAAATAATGGTTGTGTAGCTGAAAATAGGCCATTGCTTGCTACTAGTCATGGCCATTACTGGTTTGAAAACACAAGAGGCGTTCTTTGTCAAATCATCACACATTCGCACATAATGTACCTTAAACCTATAAAAAGAAGGGGGTTTACACGTTTCACATATATACACTTCATAATCATTTCAACAACACAATGAGCCACACATGGCCTCGCAATCCACACGATTGCGGAAATTTCACAACCCAGGCTCCCTCCTCACAAGCACCGTACCACAAGGACCTCGAACCACTCATAGTTCTTTCTCAAACCATCCAACTACCATCTCGGCTTCAATTTCACAATCTAGCAACCTAATCACCATGATATACTGACGGGCAATGCATAACTTGCACACTTACCAATGCTGAACTTATCGATTAAATATTAGCAATTAGCTGAGTGCTGCAACCAACAGTTATATCCAAGCACACATATATATATATATATATATATATATATATATATATGTAAGCACTCATACGGCTAAACTTAATAAGAAGCATGGGGCGTGATTGGCACTCATGTAGGTTAGCTAGGAGTCGCAAACAAGCCATTCTAAAGCTAAACGTAACTCACTAAATGGACAAGTGTTGGCTTCATGTTACATTTACCCTATTACGTCATTTACATTTTCACAGCGAACATAAAACGACTCACTTCAATCTAAATCTTCAGGCATGGATTACTATATGGATTCGAATTAACGCTAAACATATCACAATTTGTTTCGAATTAAAAACTTAGGCATGAATTAACTATATGCATTCGAATTAACGCTAAACATGTATAATTCGTTTCGAATTAAAAACTTAGGCATAAATTAACTATATACATTCGAATTAACGCTAAACATATATAATTCATTTCGAATTTAAAACTTAGGCATAAATTAACTACATGCATTCGAATCGAAGCTAAGCATATATAATTCGTTTCGAATTAGAAACTTAGGCATAAATTAGCTACATGCATTCGAATTAACGCTAAACGTATATAATTCATTTTGAATTAAAAACTTGGGCATAAATTAACTACATGCATTCGAATTAACGCTCAACGTATATAATTCGTTTCGAATTAAAAACTTGGGCATAAATTAACTACATGCATTCGAATCGAAACTAAGCATATATAATTCGTTTCGAATTAGAAACTTAGTCATAAATTAACTACATGCATTCGAATTAACGCTAAACGTATATAATTCGTTTCGAATCAAGAACTTAGGCATAAATTAACTATATTGATTCAAATCAAAGCTAAGCACATATAATTCACTTCGAATTATAATCTCAGGCATGAATTAACCAAATAAATCGAACCTAAACATGTACAGCTCACTTCTTGACATTTCTAACGCATTTAGCGAACCCTAATATGACATGCAACATCAATCTACTGAAAAACATTTTCGAAATTAGTAATAGCTTAGGAGAGAGAAACACTTACTTAAAGTTGCTTAATTTCCCACTTAATTGGCAGCAATTCACACCCTAATCCCCCTGAACTCGAACCCCAGCTCGGCTACTCCCAAACCCGAAACCCTAGCTTCGACCGAGTGGCGATTGAGGCTAATTTAGGCCGGAATTTGACTCCCAATTTACAGAGGAGGTCGTGAGGGTCGTGGGTTGTCGGATTCCGGCACGTGGGTGGCGGTTTTTGGGGTTAGACGCCTGGTTTTTGGGCTGGGAGAAGTGGATGGCAGCGTGTGGTGGTTGTGGCGGTGGAGGACGCGTGCTGGGGGGACTGGTGGTCCCTTTCTCTCACCGGTGACAAGTGGAGATCGGCGGTGACGCTAGACGGCCACCGGTGGCCCCCGAGAGAGAGAGAGAGAGAGCAAGCTTTGGGGGGGGGAGAGAGAGAGAGAGCGAGCAAGTAGAGAGAGGGGGGTTTCGGGGTCATTGTGACCTGATAACAGGCCCCCTCCCCTTCTATTCGATTTTTCCTTTTTTTTTGGCTCAACTAACATCATTCAACTAAATTCTTGTCCCGTACTCGTTAATGGTTAGGCTAAACTCGAGTTGAAACGACCTACAACTAACATTTCAGTTTAAACTTTGGGAATCAACCAAGTAAAACGAAAAACGATTTTAAAAACTCGGTTTAGCGTCGATTCGATAATTTTATAAATAAATAACGTCAATAATAACATTAATCAAATAGTCGTTCTTTTTAGTGAAATTAATCGTTAGAAACGCACACAATTGACTCATTGCCCTTGTTGAAAAATAATTCAAACCCAAATTTGTAAATTCAGTAGCTAAAACAGTTGGTAGTAGCAGACTGAAGGTGCGACCCTCACACTCTCCCCCCTTAAGAGAATTTCGTCCTCGAAATTTGCTTACCTGGTGAAAATAATGCGGGATATTTTTCCCGCATCTCGCTTTCCAATTCCCAAGTTGCTTCCGCCACTTTGTGATGTTTCCATAACACCTTAACATAGAGGATGCTCCTATTTCTGAGCTTCTTTTCCGTCTTCTTGAAAATCCGAATGGGTTCTTCTACATAGGTGAGATTCTCCTTAACTTGCAGGGGTTCATATCGGATGACATGATCCGGATCTGGAACATATTTCCGGAGACTAGATACATGCAATACATCGTGGATGCCTTGCAATGAAGGCGATAAGGCTAGTCGGTACGCAACCGATCCTACTTTCTACAGAACTTGAAACGGTCCAATGAACCTCAGGCTTAGTTTTCCTTTTTGTCCAAATCCTATACTTCCCTTGAGTGGGACACTTTCAGAAATAAATGGTCTCCAATCTCAAACTCCAGTGGCCTTCTCCTATTATCCGCGTAACTCTTTTGCCTACTCTATGCAGCTTGCAACCTCTTGCGGATTGTTTTGATTATTCCGATTGTTTGATCGATTAGGTCAACCTTGGAAGGTTCCCTTTCCCTACTTCATTCCAGCAAACCAGAGTTCTACAAAGTCTACCATCTAACGCCTCGAAAGGAGCCATGCCTATACTGGCGTGGTGACTATTATATACGCAAACTCGATCAGAGGCAAGTTATGATCCCAAGCTCCAGCGTAATCGAGTGCACAGGCTCTCAACTTGTCCTCCAACGTTTGAATGGTTCTTTCAGATTGACTGTCCGTCTGAGGATGGAAGGCCGTACTTAAACATAATTCTGTGCCCATTGCTCTTTGAAAATCGTGCTAGAAGCGAGATATAAACTTAGTATCGCGATCTGACACAATACTGAGTGGCATACCATGCAGTCTAACTATCTCCTTAATGTATAGGTTAGCCAGTTACTCAGAGGTGAAAGTGGTGTTAATGGGTAAGAAGTGTATGGCCTTGGTCAATCTGTCAACTATAACCTACACACCGTCATGCTGTCTGATGGTTTTTGGCATTCCAATCATGAAATCCATGGTGGTGTGTTCCCATTTCCACTCGGGAATTGGCAAGGGTTGCAGTAAACCTCCAGGTTTCTGATGGTCGGTTTTCACTCGTTGGCACGTAAGGCACCGAGCCGCGTACTCTGCGTTATCCCTTTTCATGCCATTCCACCAGTAATGGGTTTTCAAGTCATGGTACATCTTCGTACTTCCAGGGTGTACAACAAGTGTTGAATTATGCGCCTCCTTTAACAACTCCTTCTTGAGAGCTGTTATGTTTGGTACACACAGTCTATTTCTATGCCAAAGTACCTCATTTTGGATGGAAAATACCTTATTCTTTCCTTCATCCACCCCCCTCTCAAGGGCCCAGCGTCCTCGCTGGCACATCGAGTTGGGTCCATGGCTCTGATACCACTATAACAGCCCACGACCACCCGCCATCGAAGTATTATCCGCTTTGGGGCTACATAGCTTACACCAGGGCATGCTCACCCTGAGTCCAGTGCACCCCTCATAGTTTTGTTCTCAAAAGGCGCCTCGATGGGTTAAGGTTTCCCCATGCTTATAAGGCGTGGTTCGTTCTCCTCAACTCCCGATGTGGGATACCTTCATCGACCCCCCTCTTAGGGGCCCAACGTCCTCGCTGGCACATCGGGTCGGGTCCATGGCTCTGATACCACTATAACAGCCCACGACCACCCGCCATCGAGGTATTGTCCGCTTTGGGGGTGCACAGCTCACACCAGGGCATGCTCACCCTGAGTCCAGTGCACCCCCCACGGTTTTGTCGTCAAAAGGCGCCTCGATGGGTTGAGGTTTCCCCACGCTTATAAGACGTGGTTTGCTCTCCTCAACTCCTGATGTGGGATACCTTCATCCACCCCCCTCTTAGGGGCCCAGCGTCCTCGCTGGCACATCGGGTCGGTCCATGGCTGTAACAGCCCACGATCACCCGCTATCGAGGCATTGTCCGCTTTGGGGCTACACGGCTCACACCAGGGCACGCTCACCCTGAGCCCAGTACACCCCTCACGGTTTGGTCTTCAAAAGACGCCTCGATGGGTTGAGATTCCCCCACGCTTATAAGGCGTGGTTCGTTCTCCTCAACTCCCGATGTGGGACACCTTCGAGAAACACTCACTTGAAATTGCTTAATTTCCCACTTAATTGGCAGCAATTTTCGCCCTAATCCCCCTGAACTCGAACCCCAGCTCGGCTACTCCCAAACCCGAAACCCTAGCTTCAGCCGAGTGGCGATTACAGCTGATTTGGGCTGGAATTTGACTCCCAATTTATAGAGGGGGTCATGAGGGTCGTGGGTTGCCGGATTCCAGCACGTGGGTGGCGGTTTTCGGGTGTTAGACGCGTGGTTTTTAGGCTAGGAGAAGTGGATGGCAGTGTATGGTGGTTGTGGCGGTGGAGGACGCGTGCTGGGGGGACCGGTGGTCCCTTTCTCTCGCCGACGACAAGTGGCGTTCGGTGGTGACGCCAGACGGCCACCGGTTGCCCCCGAGAGAGAGAGAGAGAGAGCAAGCTTTGGGGGGAGAGAGAGAGCGAGCGAGTAGAGAGAGAGGGGGTTTCGGGGTCCCTGTGACCCGATAACAGGCCCCCTCCCCTTTTGTTCTATTTTTCCTTTTTTTTGGCTCAACTAACATCATTTAACTAAATTCTGGTCTCGTGCTCATTAATGGTTAGGCGAAACTCGAGTTGAAACGACCTACAACTAACATTTCAATTTAAACTTTGGGAATCAACCACGTAAAACAAAAAACGATTTTAAAAACTCGGTTTAGCGTCGATTCGATAATTTTACAAATAAGTAACGTCAATAATAACTTTAATCAAACAGTCGTTCTTTTTAGTGAAATTAATCGTTAGAAATGCACACAATTGACTCATTACCCTTGTTGAAAAATAATTCAAACCCAAATTTATAAAGTCAACAACTAAAATAGTTGGTAGTAGCAGACTGAAGGTGCGACCCTCACACTCTCCCCCCTTAAGAGAATTTCGTCCCCGAAATTTGCTTACCTAGTGAAAATAATGCAGGATATTTTTCCCCCATCTCACTTTCCAATTCCCAAGTTGCTTCCGCCACTTTATGATGTTTCCATAACACCTTAACATAGGGGATGCTCCTGTTTCTGAGCTTCTTTTCCATCTTCTTCAAAATCCAAATGGGTTCTTTTACATAGGTGAGACTCTTCTTAACTTGCAGGGGTTCATATCGGATGACATGATCCGGATCCGGAACATATTTTCGGAGACTGGATATATGAAATACATGGTGGATGCCTTGCAATGAGGGCGGTAAGGCTAGTCGGCACGCAACCGATCCTACTTTCTGCAGAACTTCAAATGGTTCAATGAACCTCGGGCTTAGTTTTCCTTTTTGCCCAAATCTTATACTTCCCTTGAGTGGGGACACTTTTAGAAATAAATGGTCTCCAATCTCAAACTCCAGTGGCCTTCTCCTATTATCCACGTAGCTTTTTTGCCTACTCTATGCAGCTTGCAACCTCTTGTGGATTGTCTTGATTATTCCGATTGTTTGATCGATTAAGTCAACCTTGGAAGGTTCCCTTTCCCCTACTTCATTCCAACAAACCAGAGTTCTGCAACGTCTACCATATAACGCCTCGAAAGGAGCCATGCCTATGCTGGCGTGGTGACTATTATTATACGCAAACTCGATCAGAGGCAAGTTATGATCCCAAGCTCCAGCGTAATCGAGTGCACAGGCTCTCAACATGTCCTCCAAGGTTTGAATGGTTCTTTCGGATTGACGGTCCGTCTGAGGATGGAAGGCCGTGCTTAAACATAGTTCTGTGCCCATTGCTCTTTAAAAACCATGCCAGAAGCGAGATACAAACTTGGTATCGCGATCTGACACAGTACTAAGTGGCACACCATGCAGTCTAACTATCTCCTTAATGTATAGGTTAGCTAGTTATTCAGAGGTGAAAACGGTCTTAATGGGTAAGAAGTGCGCGGCCTTAGTCAATGTGTCAACTATAACCCACACACCGTCATGCTGTCTGATGGCTTTTGGCATTCCAATCATGAAATCCATGGTGATGTGTTCCCATTTCCACTCGGGAATTGGCAAGGGTTGCAGTAAACCTCTAGGTTTTTGATGCTCAGTTTTCACCCGTTGGCACGTAAGGCACCGAGCCACGTACTCTGCGATATCCCTTTTCATGCCATTCCACCAGTAATGGGTTTTCAAGTCATGGTACATCTTCGTACTTCCAGGGTGCACAGCAAGTCTGGAATTATGCGCCTCCTTTAACAACTCCTTCTTGAGAGCTGTTATGTTTGGTACACATAGTCTATTGCCATACCAAAGTACCTCATTTTGAATGGAAAATACCGTATTCTTTCCTTGATCCACCCCCCTCTCAGGGGCCCAACCTCCTCGCTGGCATATCGGGTCGGGTCCATGGCTCTGATACCACTATAACAACCCACGACCACCCGCCATCGAGGTATTGTCCGCTTTGGGGCTACACAGCTCACACCAGGGCATGCTCACCCTAAGTCCAGTGTGCCCCTCATGGTTTTGTCCTCAAAAGGTGCCTCGATAGGTTGAGGTTTCCCCATGATTATAAGGCATGGTTAGTTCTCCTCAACTCCCGACGTGGGATACCTTCATCCACCCCTCCTCTCAGGAGCCTGGCGTCCTCGTTGGCACATCGGGTCGGGTCCATGGCTCTGATACCGCTATAACAGCCCACGGCCCCCCGCCATCGAGATATTGTTCGCTTTGGGGAGTCCAGTGCACCCCTCACAGTTTTGTCATCAAAAGGTGCCCCGATGGGTTGAGGTTTCCCCACGCTTATAAGGTGTGGTTCGTTTTCCCCAACTCCCGATGAAGGTATCTGCATCAGTCCACGACCACCCGCCATCGAGGTATTGTCCGCTTTGGAGCTACACAGCTCACACCAGGGCACGCTCACCCTGAGTCTAGTGCACCCCTCACGGTTTTGTCCTCAAAAGGCGCCTCGATGGGTTGAGGTTTCCCCACGCTTATAACGCGTGGTTCGTTCTCCTCAACTCCCGATGTGGAATACCTTCATCCACCCCCCTCTCAGGGGCCCAGCATCCTCGCTGGCACATCGGGTCGGGTCTATGGCTCTGATACTACTGTAACAGCCCACGATCACCCGCCCTCGAGGTATTGTCCGCTTTGGGGCTACACAGCTCGCACTAGGGCACGCTCACCCTGAATCCAGTGCACCCCTCACGGTTTTGTCCTCAAAAGGTGCCTTAATGGGTTGAGGTTTTCCCACGCTTATGAGGCGTGATTCGTTCTCCTCAACTCCGGATGTGGGATACCTTCGAGAAACACTTACTTGAAATTGCTTAATTTCTCACTTAATTGGCAGCAATTCATGCCCTAATCTCCTTGAACTCGAACCCCATCTCGGCTACTCCTGAACCCGAAACCCTAGCTTCGACCGACTGGCGATTGAGGCTGATTTGGGCCGGAATTGGACTCCCAATTTATAATGGAGGTCGTGAGGGCCGTGGTTGCGGGATTCCGGCACGTGGGTGGCGGTTTTTGGGGGTTAGACGCGTGGTTTTTGGGCTGGGAGAAGTGGATGGCAGCGTGTGGTGGTTGTGGCGGTGGAGGACGCGTGCTGGGGGGACCGGTGGTCCCTTTCTCTCGCCGGCGACAAGTGGCAGTCGGCGATGACGCTAGACAGCCACTGGTGGCCCCAGAGAGAGAGAGAGAGAGAGCAAGCTTTGCGGAGAGAGAGAGAGAGAGCGAGCGAGTGGAGAGAGGGGGGGTTTCGGGGTCCCTGTGACCCGATAACAGGCCCCCTCCCCTTTTGTTCTATTTTTCCTGTTTTTTGGCTCAACTAACATCATTCAACTAAATTCTGGTCCCGTAGTCATTAATGATTAGGCTAAACTCGAGTTGAAATGACCTACAACTAACATTTCAGTTTAAACTTTGGGAATCAACCAAGTAAAACGAAAAACGATTTTAAAAACTCGGTTTAGCGTTGATTCAATAATTTTATAAATAAGCAACGTTAAAAATAATATTAATCAAACAATCGTTCTTTTTAGTGAAATTAATCGTTAGAAACGCACACAATTGACTCATTACCCTTGTTGAAAAATAATTCAGACCCAAATTTGTAAATTCAGCAACTAAAACAGTTGGTAGTAGCAGACTGAAGGTGCGGCCCTTACTGGCGGATGACCCTGAACTTATGAAGATAAAGAAAGATATGGAAGAAGGAAAGAATAAGGTATTTTCCATCCAAAATGAGGTACTTTAGTATAGGAATAGACTGTGTGTACCAAACATAACAGCTCCCAAGAAGGAGTTGTTAAAGGAGGCACGTAATTCTACACTTGTTGTACACCCTATAAGTACGAAGATGTACCATGACTTGAAAACCCATTACTGGTGGAATGGCATGAAAAGGGATATCGCAGAGTACGTGACCTGGTGCCTTACGTGCCAACGGGTGAAAACCGAGCATCAGAAACCTGGAGGTTTACTGCAACCCTTGCCAATTCCCGAGTGGAAATGGGAACACATCACCATGGATTTCATGACTGGAATGTCAAAAACCATCAGACAGCATGACGGTGTGTGGGTTATATTTGACAGATTGACCAAGGCCGCACACTTCTTACACATCAAGACCACTTTCACCTTTGAGCAACTAGCTAACCTATACATTAAGGAGATAGTTAGATTGCATGGTGTGCCACTCAGTATTGTGTCAGATCGCGATACCAAGTTTGTATCTCGCTTCTGGCATGGTTTTCAAAGAGCAATGGGCACAGAACTACGTTTAAGTACGGCCTTCCATCCTCAGACGGACGGTTAATCTGAAAGAACCATTCAAACCTTGGAGGATATGTTGAGAGCCTGTGCACTCGATTACGCTATAGTTTGGGATCATAACTTGCCTCTGATCGAGTTTGCATATAATAATAGTCACCGCGCCAGTATAGGCATGGCTCCTTTCGAGGCGTTATATAGTAGACGTTGCAGAACTCCAGTTTGTTGGAATGAAGTAGGGGAAAGGGAACCTTCCAAGGTTGACTTAATCGATCAAACGATCGGAATAATCAAGACAATCCGTAAGAGGTTGCAAGCTGTACAGAGTAGGCAAAAGAGCTACGCGGATAATAGGAGAACGCCACTGGAGTTTGAGATTGGAGACCATTTATTTCTGAAAGTGTCCACACTTAAGGGAAGTATAAGATTTGGGCAAAAAGGAAAACTAAGCCCGAGGTTCATTGGACCATTTGAAGTTCTGCAGAAAGTAGGATTGGTTGCGTACCGACTAGCCTTACTGCCCTCATTGCGAGGCATCCACGATGTATTTCATGTATCCAGTCTCCGAAAATATGTTCTGGATTCGGATCATGTCATCCGATATGAACCCTTGCAAGGTAAGGAGAATCTCGCCTATGTAGAAGAACCCATTCGGATTTTGGAGAAGACGAAAAAGAAGCTCAGAAACAGGAGCATCCCCTATGTTAAGGTGTTATGGAAACATCACAAAGTGGCGGAAGCAACTTGGGAATTGGAAAGCGAGATGCGGGAAAAATATCTCGCATTATTTTCTCCAGGTAACCAAATTTCGAGGACGAAATTCTCTTAAGGGGGAGAGTGTAAGGGTCGTACCTTCAGTTTGCTACTACCAACTATTTTAGCTGTTGAATTTAGAAATTTGGGTTTGAATTATTTTTCAACAAGGGCAATGAGTCAATTGTGTGCGTTTCTAACGATTAATTTCACTAAAAAGAACGACCATTTGATTAATGTTATTATTGACGTTATTTATTTATAAAATTATCGAATCGACACTAAACCGAGTTTTTAAAATCATTTTTCATTTTACTTGGTTGATTCCAAAGTTTAAACTGAAATGTTAGTTGTAGGTCGTTTCAACTCGAGTTTAGCCTAATCATTAACGAGTATGGGACAAGAATTTAGTTGAATGATGTTAGTTGAGCTAAAAAAAAGGAAAAATCGAACAAAAGGGGAGGGGGCCTGTTATCGGGTCACAGGGACCCCGAAACCCCCCTCTCTCTACTCGCTCGCTGTCTCTGTCTCTCCCCAAAGCTTGCTCTCTCTCTCTCTCTGGGGCTACCGGTGGCCGTCTGGCGTCACCGCCGACCGCCACTTGTCGCCGGCAAGACAAAGGGACCACCGGTCCCCCCAGCATGCGTCCTCTACCGCCACAACCACCACACGCTGCCATCCACTTCTCCCAGCCCAAAAACCACTCGTCTAACCCCCGAAAACTGCCACCCACGTGCCGGAATCCGGCAACCCACGACCCTCACGACCTCCTCTATAAATTAGGAGTCAAATTCCGGCCCAAATCAGCCTCAATCGCCACTCGGTTGAAGCTAGGATTTCGGGTTTGGGAGTAGCCGAGCTGGGGTTCGAGTTCAGTTGGATTAGGGCGTGAATTGCTGCCAATTAAGTGGGAAATTAAGCAATTTCAAGTAAGTGTCTCTCTCTACTAAGCTATTACTAATTTCGAAAATATTTTTCAGCAGATTGATGTTGCATGTCATGTTCGGGTTCGCTAAATGCGTTAGAAATGTCAAGAAGTGAGCTCTACATGTTTAGGTTCGATTCATTTGGTTAATTCATGCCTAAGATTGTAATTCGAAGTGAATTATATGTGCTTAGCTTTGATTCGAATTAATATAGTTAATTTATGCCTAAGTGCTTGATTCGAAACGAATGATATACGTTTAGCGTTAATTCGAATGCATGTAGTTAATTTATGCCTATGTTTTTAATTCGAAACGAATTATATACATTTAGCGTTAATTCGAATGCATGTAGTTAATTTATGCCCAAGTTTTTAATTCGAAACGAATTATATACGTTTAGCGTTAATTCGAATGCATATAGTTAATTTATGCCTAAGTTTCTAATTCGAAACAAATTATATATGCTTAGCTTCGATTTGAATGCATGTAGTTAATTTATGCCTAAGTTTTTAATTCGAAACGAATTATATACGTTTACCGTTAATGCGAATGCATATAGTTAATTCATGCCTAAGTTTTTAATTCGAAACGAATTATATATGTTCAGCGTTAATTCGAATGCATATAGTTAATTCATGCCTAAGTTTTTAATTCGAAACGAATTATTATATGTTTAGCGTTAATTCGAATGCATATAGTAGTCCATGCCTAAAGATTTAGATTGAAGTGAGTCGTTTTATGTTCACCGTAAAAATGTAAATGACGTAATAGGGTAAATGTAACATGAAGCCAACACTTGTCCATTTAGTGAGTTACATTTAGCTTTAGAATGGCTTGTTTGCGACTCCTAGCTAACCTACATGAGTGCCAATCACGCCCCATGCTTCTTATTAAGTTTAGCCGTATGAAGGCTTGCATGTATATATATATATGTACTTGGATATAACCGTTGGTTGCAGTGCTCGACTAATTGCTAATAATTAATCGGTAAGTTCAGCATTGGTAAGTGTGTAAGTTATGCATTGCCCGTCAGTATATCATAGTGATTAGGTTGCTAGATTGTGAAATTGAAACAGAGATGGTAGTTGGATGGTTTGAGGAAGAACTATGAGTGGTTCGAAGTCCTCGTGGTACGGTGCTTGTGAGGAGGGAGCCTGGGTTGTGAAATTTCTGCAATCGTGTGGATTGCGAGGCCATGTGTGACTCATTATGTTGTTGAAATGATTATGAAGTGTATGTATGTGAAACGTATAAACCCCCTTCTGTTTATAGGTTTAAGGTACATTATGCGTGAATGCGTGATGATTTGACAAAGAACGTCTCTTGTGTTTTCAAACTAGTAATAGCCACGACTAGTAGCAAGCAATGGCCTATTTTCAGCTACACAACCATTATTTGGGAGTGAACCTGCTTGAACGGGAGAATCCCTAAAATTTTTTTTATAAAAGTGTGAGTTGCATGACAAATGGTTTTTACCAAAAGAAGTAACCAAGATATTAGTCGTTATGACCAGTTTAAATGGCTAAGTGCTTAGGGACAATAGATGGGAGTGAACCTGCTTGAACGGGGGAATCCCTAGCCTAGAGAGTAATCTCTAGAGACCCTGACGAGGGTTAAGGTCCAAAAGTTAGTTGCCATCCCGGGTGTAAGAGCTTAGAGTGAGTTAATCTCACTGGGATCGAGTGTAGATCTCTCCCAACCAGCACTTCGTAATGATCTTATGCCCAGATTACTTTTCTAAAGAATAAGAAAATAGTCAGCTTATAGCCTTTCAATATTCAGAAAGAAAGAAAGTTTTAAGGGTCAAAAGGGGACAACATGAAGAGATTCTTGAAAGAAAGTCAACCTTTAAGCTTTTTAAGAAAAGATTGCTGAAAAGAGAAAAAAATGTTTCTGCACTTGTAACTCCAAAGTAAGCTTGCGGGCATTATAGCTAAATGTGTGTGACTTCAAAGTTATATGTGGCCATGTTGTTCATAGTGCTTCAAGTAATAACTTTTAAAGGGCATATTGAATGCATAAGTGATATCGCATCTAATGTTGATGTTTTACAATCTCACCACGTATAAACACGAACTCAACATGCCACCGTTGATTAGCGCTAAGAAGTTATCATTCTTGCGTGTCTAACTAGGAATCCATGATATGTGATATGTGACTTAGTACAGCTATAGTATTACTAAGTGAATATTATGAATAATATTGCCTGTAAAGTTTTGTTTTAGGGAGCGGAGGGACACTCACTGAGCATGTGGTGGCTCACTTCATTTCCTTTCCCCTTTTCCCCCAGGTGAAGAATGAACGGACCGCTAGTTGCTTCCGCAGACGTGCCTGTAATGCGAAGTTTTGAAGCCACCTGAAGTGATGTTTTGTTTTAAGAAAGTGTGTACATTAGTCATGTAGTGGCTCTGGCAATATGAACCTATGCAAACCTTTTGTAATAAGTGTTTGTAAAGGGCTTAAGCCTCACTGCGAGTGTGTGACTCATTGGAAGTTCTAGTTTACTTTGCATTTTGGTTAAAAGTTCACAGGCACCCTACAGTTCATAATGTAAATATTGGAAATGTTGTAATTACAGATGGAACTCTAGCAGTTTCATTCCATAATTCCCTAACTAAATTAAAGTTAGGTAGAACTTCGAAAGAAAATAATTAAAAGAAGAGTCTTAGGGGTCTCCCTCGGGAGATCCTGGTGGTGTGACATCCCTGATAGATAGTGGGGGGGTTACATTGGGTGTTCTGATTGATGAAGGTATCCCACATCGGGAGTTGAGGAGAACGAACCACGCCTCATAAGCGTGGGGAAACCTCAACCCATCGAGCCGCCTTTTGAGGACAAAACCGTGAGGGGTGCACTGGACTCAAGGTGAGCGTGCTCTGGTGTGAGCTGTGTAGCCCCAAAGCGGACAATACCCCGATGGCGGGTGGTCGTGGGCTATTACATATATATAT
>JAKOGI010004314.1:0-29054 GCA_029747015.1 Carnegiea gigantea
GTATACACACACACACGCGCGCGCGCGCACACACACACACACATACATATATATATTATATATATATATATATATATATATATAGATATATATATTATATATATAGATATATATATATATATATATATATATGTATGTATGTATGTGTGTATGTATGTATGTATGTATGTATGTATATATATATATATGCGTGCACGTGCATACACATATATATGTAATGTATACATACATACATATATCTATATGTGTGTGTGTGTGTGTGTGTGTGTGTGTGTGTGTGTGTGTATACATATATATAAATAATAGAATCGTTTTTTCTCTGTAAACCCAGAGGTTTCTGGGTGCCCTGGCCAGAGGAGGGAGGAGAGGTTGACCTAGGGTTAATCTAGGACTATAGGAGGATTCTGAACACCCACCAAAAGCATCTGTAGATATAATTTCACCAGGAAACACTGTTTCAGTGATACCATCAAGCACACAACAGGAGTCCAATGGAACAGTGTAGGAGAAGGAACATAATTTACCCAGGGTGATTCCATCATATGCATCCATGGTGGATCCCGATGAAGGTACGACTCTGGAATTTGTTCCAATATCTGAAATTAATTGAACTAAATGTGCTAAACTGATTGAGGAAGATATTAAAGAAGAGATTGTCTGCTGGCGAAACGCAGTGGTATGCTGTGTGTTAGATGTCAATCCACTATTTGAGGTCATTGAAGGGTATGTAAGATGAATCTGGAAAGATTTTGCAATCGATAAAGTGATACTAATCAAAAAAGGCCTATATCTAGAGTGCTTTATGGATTATATAGATGCAATGAAAGTAACACAAAAATGGGTCTGTCACTTTGATCATAAACCTTTTATAGTCAAAGCATGGACCCCAGAGATGGGGATTAACATAGATGCCATTGCCTCATTGCTAATTTGGATACAATTGCCAGAACTAGACATCAAATATTGGGGGTTTAAAGCCTCAGTAAAATAGGCAGTATGCTTGGTATTCCTTTGAAGACTGATAAGTATACAAAGGAGAAATCCATGTTAAAGTATGCAAGATTATTGGTGGAAATGCCTTTAGAGGGAAACTTTCCTGAGTACATTGAATTTACAAATGAAAAGAATGTGCTTATCAGACAGTAGGTCGAGTATGAGTGGCTACCACTCAAATGTTCTCATTGTAGGATGTTTGGGCATACACAAGAGAACTGCAGAAAACAAGAAACTCATATAAAGGAATGGAAAGTCAGATCACAGGCACGACCATAAGATTAGAACCAGCCATCAGAAGGAGTAGCGCCAAGAGGAGAAGATGATTTTCAAATAGTCACAAGGCATATTACAAGACATTATGTTGCGAGATAGCAAGGACAAGGAGAGATAACTCCCATGGACAACACTTACAATGTACTGTTAGAAGAGGAAGGAAACCAGGCAGAAGGTGGGGAGGGGGGATCACAACCCCAAATGGATAAGATCATCAGTTGGAATGTGAGGGGCATGAATGGCCGTAATAAGTAAGAAGATATTAAAATCTTCTTGCAGTAGCAGCAAGCTGGATGGGTACAGTTTGCCATAATTGGCAATGGGAACATAATACAACACTGACTGACAGAGATAGAATTATTATCAGCTGGCACCCAAGGATGTGTCAGTTCGATATGATCCTAAAGACTTATCAAATGATCCATGGTGAAGCCATTCAACTATTAACAAACTAAAGGTTCTATATCACTTTTGTTTATGAAAGAAATTTGGAGGAACAAAGACTCCCCTTGTGGGATGACCTAAAGACTATAGCCCAAGCTCTTGATGAACCATGGTGTGTACTTAGGGACTTCAATGCAGTACTTCACCAGGGGGAGAGAATAGGGGGGATTGAGGTGAATGATGGAGAGATCAATGAATTTGTAAACTGCCTTGAACAAAGTGGACTGCAAGAGTTCAATTATGTGGGGCTTTCTTCACTCGGACAAACAAGACAATATGGTCAAGGATTGATAGGGCCCTACACAATGATTTATGGTATGAAGCTTTTGCTTATACACAAGTGAATTTTATGACACAGGGGCTTCCTGACCATACTCCTATTACCACAAGTTTTCCCCACTACCCAAGGCCCAAAAACACATTTCAATTTTGTGACATGTGGACAAAGGATAGGGGATTCAAGGAGCTAGTCAAACAAAGTCTGGAACAGGCCTAACAAGGCTCCAGATTGAAGACACTCCAACAAGTTTTAAGCAGCTTAAGACATCCTCTTAAACAGCTAAATAAGAACAAGTATGCTGATATATATGCACAATAAGCCAGGGCAAGAGAAGAACTACATCAGATACAAGTAAAATTACAGAGGGATCCTTTCAATAGAGATCTTGTTCAAAAGGAAAACTCTAGCAGAGGGCATTATGTATCAATTAATCATTCAGCTATTTCACTCATTAAACAGCAAGGTAAAGCTGATTGGATTAGTTATAGGATGAATGCTCAAGGTTTTTTATGTCTAGAATAAAACAAAGGAAGGTAATGACTAGTATCTTCCATCCACATAAGAGATCATGATGATCAAAGGGTGGAGGGGTTTTATGCTATTGCAGAGGTCATGACCAAGTTTTATAAGGGGCTTTTGGGAATGTAGGAGCATCACAGAACAAAAGTGGACCAACAGGTGATAGAGCTGGGGTAATAACTGAGCATTGAACAACAAATACAGTTATGTAAGCCCTTTAATGACTTAAACATTAAGCAAGCACTGTTTTCATTCCAAATCACAAGTCTCTAGGGCCTGATGGGTTCAGCAGTGGCTTTTATTAGGCAAGCTGGGAAGATATGGGCCCATTGGTATGTTCTACCATAAAAGAATTCTTTTTAGGGGAGGAAGTGCAAAGTTTTTATGGAGAAACCAAGCTGGTTATATTACCAAAGGCTCCAAACCCTGAAAGGGCAAAAGACTCACTACAAGATTCCGGTTCAATTGAGACCGGAATTTGGAGACCGAAATCAAAATCGGTCTCCGATTGAGTTTTGAGACCGAAATCAGATACCGAAATATGTGGTATCAAATTACTTTCAATTTAGAGACCGAAAATTACCATGCGGTCTCCACTTGAGACCAAAATAAGTTTCGGTCTCAGATTTTGGAGACCAACACAAATATCGGTCTCAAATTTGAAATCTTTGGAGACCAAATTGTTACCGGTCTCAGATTTCGAGACCGAAAACCAAACCCGGTTTCAATTAGAGACCAAGTAGATTTCGGTCTCTAAAATGGTTCAGCATTCCAGAAGGATCTGGGCATTTCAGAGACCGAAATCCCTTAATTGGTCTCAAAATAAATTTGGAGACCAAATGGTTCGGTTTCCAAATGCAATTATTTCAGAGACCGAAATTTCGATTTGGTCTCCATTTGAGACCAATCACATATTCGGTCTCCAACCACGTAAAGTTTTTTGTATTATTCGGCCTCAGCTTTAGAGACCAAGTGGAAAAGATGGTCTCCATTAGAGACCAATGGAACCTTCGGTCTCCAAAACAGTGAATTGTTCATCACTGTTTTGGAGACCGAAATTCAACTTCGGTCTCCAGTAGAGACGAAACGAGCTTCGGACTCTGATTTAGAGACCGTTTGGATTTTTCGGTCTCTAGCTTCGTCAGAAATTCAGATCAAATCTCCATTTCTGAATCGCGCTCTCTACTATTTCTCCACCTTCGCGCTATCTTCTTCTTCCTCTCTGCTGTCCGCCATCTCCCTCCCTCCAGTCACTCACTTCGTTCCGCCTTCAACCTGCTCTGTCGCCTTCGCTGCTTCGACGCATCGGCAATCGACGAAGGTATGGCTCCCATCTCTGTCCCCTTAGCTGATATACGCCGCATTGTGTTTGTTCTCCTCCAATTCGTGTAGCATCTTCCGAATTCAGTTGCTGATTTCATGATTCTGGGGTTGGTTTGTGCGTTTGTTTGATTCCCCCTCCCTCTGTGTTGCTTCGTGTGTGGTGGATTGGAGTGCCCTGTTTTGCCTCCCATTCCTATGAAGTGTTTCACCTGGTGACTGAAAGTGCATTACACGCCAGGTGTTTGGTAAAATGTCTCACTTGTGATTGGTGAACTGCATAGACTTGGCCTCGACTATTGACAATTTTAGGAAGCCATGACAGCAACAACACACGCTGCAGAGCAGCTACACAACCCAAAGTAGAATGGGAATTACGAAAGACGCACTGATTTGTGGTCAAAGGAGCAAGAATGGAAGAAAAATGAGGGAAATCTGCTATTACAGCGAAAACCCAAAAGAAGAAGTCTCAAAAACCCAAATTCATTCTAGGTAGAATCCTCACAAGTCTAACACACTATTTCATGAACCTAATAGAAACCGTATTTGATCGATAGATTACACATGCAATTAGATATAGTGGAAAAACAATTTTATCATACTTGCGTATGAACAACCTGTCAGTAAAAGCATGTACTTTTGAAAGCATGGTATAATCCATTTTGTGATTCAACAATGTGTGTTCAATTCTTAAAGCCACCATTTATACTTGCTAACCTTGGGGGTTCAAAGTCGCGTGTCCCTTATAATTGGGGTCTAATTTGAAAGTTTGAATAAGAACTCACGTGAGTAATTACGTACGTACGTACAGTGTTGGTAAAAGAATGTGAAAATAGAAACTTGACATGCCCCACTCCACAAAATATACATGTCGACCAATCACATTTACGAACCTTTTAATTGTTGTCCTTCAGAACTCTAAAAACATTACATCGACTGCAAATACATGGCGGTAGTTAGCATTATGTAAGCCAATGTACACTACTTAACTACAATACCCTCCTCTAATTTATGTCTAATATACCCAACGACTATTATATTGCTAGCTAATGAATCTAATGCAAACTTATTCTACCAGCTTCCACAAGGTTAGCAAAACAAAATGTTTGACACTACGTATTTACTTTAATGTAGTACTGCTCCTTCCAGAATTATAGCCATCTTTAGTTGTTGAGTAAATAGTGGCTTGAATTGTGACCTTTCCACTATGCGTGATGCAATTTAGTGTCACCCTGCTGTTAGATTGATTTCTGTTGACAAGTTAGGTTCGTGATTCGTTCGAGTCGTCTTTTTAATTAACTTCATCTTTTGTGCTTTTACATGCCCAAACGAGGGATTTAGTGCAAGAAAGTTTTTGTTTTTGGTCAACGGATAGTGCAAAGAGATCATTTCTAATTGTTACATCGTAAAGATGGATTTTGGCTCATTAGAATACTCTACAGTTTATTAAAATATGTTTTTGTACACATGTTTCACTTATTAAAAATACTGTACAGCTCACTGAACTATATAATTTAATGACCAGTACCATCTGCTCATAATTATAAACAAAAAACCCAAAGTAAAGATATAATACATAATTTTGGTGACCATATACACACACACACACACACACACACACACACACACACACACATAATATATATACATATATATATGTTTACATATATACATACACACACACACACACACACACACACACACACACACACACACACATAATATATATACATATATATATATATATATATATATATATATATATATATATATATATATATATATATATATATATATATATATATATATATATATATATATATATATATATATATATATACACATATACACACACACACATACACACACACACACATATATATATATATATATATATATGTATGTATGTATATATAGACACACAATATATATATATAACAATATAGACATATACACAATAATAATATATATATATAACTATACTATCTATATATAATATATATATCTATATATAATATATATAATAGGTACATATAATACATACACACATTTATAACACGTACACACACACACACACACACACACACACACAAACATATAGATATATATATATATATGTGTGTGTTGTGGTGTGTGTGTGTGTGTGTGACATATATATATATATATATATATATATATATATATATATATATATATATACGCACACACATATATATATGCACACCCATGTGTATGTATATACATATGTATATGTATATACACATATGCATATGCATATACACATATATACACATATATAAGCATATATACATAGATATATATACATAGGCATATCCCAAGTACAATCCATTCGTCCTTGCCAGTCAGGTCACCCAAGTGTGCTTCGTGCCTTATCCTATGAAGGACAACACTAAAAAGGATTGGTGGGCAGTGGTCAGAATGAAAGCGAGACCTATAGTTGATGCCCCCGAAGAGGATGCACCATTCCAAGTGGATGATTTAGCCAACCCGCCTAATGTAGCAGATGTTGATGTGCACGAAGATGTTGGCATCGAAGAAGAAGCGGAGAATGAAACGGATGACACTGATGAGGATGAGGAGGTTGAGGGCGTCGACGATGGCTCTAAAGTTGCATCGCTTGACGGGCTACTGGATGAAGACGACGATACCGTCGACGACGATGATGAGGGCGACTTCACCGAGTCAATGTTCAAGTAGAGCAATTCGATGTGACGAAGCCGCAGTTTGCGTCTTCGTAACATGGACCTTGTGTTACGTACGTCAAATGTGTTTAAACTGTATAGTCAACATGTGCTACTATATGTGATGTTTAGTATGGAACCTGCATTCAAGCTAAGATGCGTGTCTCCCTGTACCCTAGCTTTCAATTTAGTTTCATTAGAATTCCATTGTTTATTATCATTTTTTTTTAATTTAGCTGAAAGGTACAGACTTGAATCAAATTTGATTGGCTTTAGCCGATGAGTTAGTGAAATGACAAAGGACTGTATTTCATTTTTTCCCCTCTATCTTGATGAAACCTAACTTTGTTTCTTTTATTTGTTCTATTAAGTTAGTGTCGGTTTTTTTAAGCAGATTTATTAGTTTGGTTATAATTTTGGTTTAGTTTATAATTTAACTAACCAACTGGGTGAATTTGATACTATCTATAACATCCCCAACCCTTAGTGTTACGAGCATTAATGACTTCTTAAATCCTCACTCAAATTCTGGGGAAAAATGGACAGAATTTTTCCTAAAACTGACCATTTTCTAGTCTTAAAGCCTTACATTAAATCCCTGCAGTGAATAGAAGTATAAAAGGGCATTGAAATAAGCTATACGGCTACGTGCCAGAGTTTATAAGTCTACGAGCCGCGTGCTCGAAATATACCAATCAATATAGTTCAAGAATAAAGAAGGAAATAAAATAGACAAGTTAGCGGATCACACATTCGGAGTATTGGGGTTTACATTCTAAATTATAACTAGCTTCAGCTAAAAAGACAACTGGCTATTAGGATGGTTGGCTAACGTGGCCGTGCAGAGCAACTTTTGAACAATATTCATTACCTGAACTAGAGTACTTTGTTCACATACATTTACAACTCTAGGGATACATTATATTACATCGCTTGACACGTAAGTTCACTTCTATATGTACACATATATGAAACCTTTTCAAGCAAGGGTAGACTCTAATTGACATAAGTGAATCGACTTCAACTTATCACAATAAAGACCTTGTAAAAAGAGGAAACAGTAATGGGATGAGAAACCACACGCTCAGTGAGTATCCCCAGATTCCTTAAAACCAAAACAATTGCAGGCAATAATACCAATAACAGTCACATATCACGCATTCATACATTACCATCATCTTTGGAAATCATAGTCCCCAAGAGAAGATTATCACCCATAAACTTCATCCTAGCCACTCAATTTCATTTCTAGGTCCTTAATGACCAAACTTCCCTACTAACAAGCATTTAGGCACATAAACAAGTAAGCAACAAGGATTGAGTAAGATGCTTTCAAACACACATTTGAAAATGCAGTGACGCGTGATGTGTTCCAAGAATACTTTATAATTCACACTAACTTCTTGAAGGCTTATATTTTTTCCAAAAGTTCCTAAAATACCAATGTTGGTGAGAAAGACTTGGCAAGAAACTTTCTTTCACAGGATATGCACATTCGAAAGCTTAAATGCTCGATGCATTACAAGGATATAACCACACTTCATTTGAAATTTCATTTAAACTATACTTGGAATGTCATTCATAAGATATGCATAGGATATGGACAGGAAGCTTTCTTTCCTTCTCTTAAAAACGCTTTACTTAGTCTCTTGAGGCTCATATTCTTTAAAAAGAAATGTCTTTCATATTGATCCTCTAACGACCCTTATAAGCTTTTCGAATCTTATTCGAACAAACCTCTTAATAGTCCTCAAAATCTTTCTTTTTCCTGAAATACTTAAGATGGCGAAATGCCAACTACTTTTTTTACTTATTAGGAAAATACTCTGGGCATAAGATCATCATAATATGCTGGTTCGATGAGATCTATTCTCAACCTCTAGTGAAACTGTCGTTCACGCTAAGCTCTTACTCCCGGGATGGTAACTAATTGGACCTCAAACCTTGTCAGGGCCTCTAGGGGCTCCCACTACTGGGACTACTCCCTAGGCTAGGGATTCCCCCATTCTAGCAGGTTCACTCCCATCTTATTGTCCCTAGGCATCGATTTAAGGCATTCTTAGGTGATTGTAAAGGCCATTCCCAAACATGAATCAACCAACTTAACATGCATAAATTCAAAGCATTCTTTGGTCCTTTCAATGGCCATTCTTAAACATGAATTACTTAGTTAGCATGTATCGATTCAAAGCATTCCTTATTCACAAAGTACCCGATTTGCTAATCATACAGTCCTTAAACTCTGTTGACTCTATGAATAACTCAACCACCCGGCTAGCAACCTAGGGCATAATGTTCATGCGACCTTCTAAACAGATTTTAGTCACACCAAAATTGAACTAATAGTAGCTTCTAGCATAACTTCGCTTGTGTCACAATTCTCTAAGTTAATCGATCAGTAAACTACGCTTCAACTCAACATACAAGAATTATGAATCAGCATTATTATTATAATCACCCAATTTATGTTCTACATTCTCCAAATATTAATAACTAACTCAGATTTAGACATGCATCAACTAAAATCAGTTAAATTAGTAGTAAATTAGGAGGCAAGAAATGCCCGCCTCGCACCAAGTTTAACGACCCAATTATGGGTTGCTTGGACTGATTCGAAGCTAGGCCACGAGACCTACTCCGCGTGATGCTGCTGCTACTACCTCTTCTCCATCGCTCTAGCCCTTGGCCGTGCAGATCAGGACCACCTCGGTGGTAGTCGAGGTACTGGTAGTGCTTGAGGTTCAAACCCTAACCCTCTGAACCATTTCTCTCACTCAACCCTTATCTCTCTTTCTATTCTCCGGCAGTGAACGGACGGCCAGCAACGTCGCCGCCCCTGCCCATCTCTGGCCCTCCGTCACCACCCATAGGACCTTGACCACGGTGCTTCCTTTCTCGCTCAACCTCCCTCTCTCTCAGTGTGTTTTCGACCTGCCAGGGCCGTCACAGAGATGAGGTGATGGTTGGTAATGTCGCCGGTGGCATCGCCATCCGCCGCCCTCTCCCTCACTTCCACGGTCTCCCTCTCTCACCCTTTCTCTGTCTCTCTCTTCGTGTTGGTCTGCTGGGGAGGGGTCGAGAGGAACACTAGAAGAATCCCCCTTTTTTCCCTTGCTCTCATTTCGTAAAGAAGGGGGGCCTCAGCCCACTTCGTTTTTGTTTTTGTTTTGGTTTGGTCTCACTTCCTAAACCCTGCTCTGTTTTGGTCTTTCTAATATCGACACTTCGTAAATATGACTCTTCATCGATTATTCGTTTCCAAATATGCCTAGGTTCAATTTAGTAAACAAGAAACTAATTCTAAGGTTGACAACCTAATTGTATTTATGCCCCTACTCAATTTAGTGCCCAATAATAATCCTTTCTACCACTTCGTAAAAATCATCGTAACATTTTTGTACTAATAATAATGATATTAATGGCAACAAAAATTTTTTTTTTACTAAAATTATCGTTCAGACTGGCACATCAGTAATATTTAACTCACATCGTTTATAAAATATGGGTTTATAACGTCAAAAAGACAAGACGGTCAGTTTAACGTAAAAATAAAGAATTCGGGTGTTACATTCTCCCCCCTTAAAACAATTTCGTCCTTGAAATTCCAAAGCTCAGTTCTATTATACCTAAGATGAGTACAGATATGACACATTCTACACAACTCGCACTAAAATTCGAATTCTTGTTTTACAACTAATTGAAACTGAAAAAGAGGCTTATAGTATCCAATTTCCTCCTCGCTAGTCCTCTTCAAGCGTCTGCTCATGCTATTTAAGTGCCGGGGGAAAACACACAGATGGGGGGCAAATGAGTTGGCGTCGAAAACATATTAAGCTTGTTTTAAAAAGGAACATACAATTTTAATTATCTAGGCTTAATCCGCATAGTAAACAACAACTCTTGTATATGCATTGTTGTTAATCGACAGCTAGAAATATGACACCTAAGCCATAACAAATCAAGGTCATATACAAGCAGTCAAATGGGCTCAAATTCATTCTAAAGCATGGTAGTGATTCCCTCTAGTAGTAAGTTGGTTAAGTTAGAAACTCCTATTGTGCATAGTTACAATAAAGGCATCACATAGCGTCGCTTTAGTACCATGATGTTGCATAGAATCGACAACTCAACATTCCTATGCCTAAGAATCATAGAATATGAATTAGTCTGACATGTATATGACAAGCACTTCTAAGAGGATAACATATGCAACTGCATATTGCCACGCAGGGATAGAACTTGGAGAAGCTATATGATAAGAATGTGGTGGACACGTAATCAAAGTGTGGTATAGGCCAAAACACTAGCTACTCAAGAGAGGCAAGAAGATTGATTTCTTGGTTGAAATAGGTTTGTCATACAATCCGCCCACCTGACAATGCATTAGTATAGGTTAACCACCATTTCATAAGAGTCTAACTACCAAGGTAACGTGATTTCACATGCGCATCGTCACTAGGGGGCTTGTAGTTTTCACAGGGAGGGGAGTCCACTAAGTAGTCAATTAAGGCTCCCACGTAGAAAACTCGACAATTGCATTCACCAAAGCCAGAAATTTCCAGCCCAAGCTCATAGTTAAGAGACAAGTAGACGGGGTAATCACGATAGTTTTAATAATGGTAAGGCCTGTCCCAGGTTATCATATGGAATTGATTATTGTTAAATCAAGAACATGTAGGTGACGTCATATATTCATAGCCATGTAAATGTCGACCTTAGGTTTGATGAATAGTGGTAGTAACATGCAAAATGGTATCATGCCTAGCTACAAGGCGATGAGAATGAAGGGAAGGCCAAGCACGATAACCAAGGTATAGCAATACAAGAATGGTGACAACGTGATGGCTACCAATGCACCACTCTAAGGTTCCTCATAAAAACCAACACGTATTAGATAAAACATTTAGCACAAAACATATTACAGGGTAGCTCAGTGACATTATGTCAGGGCACTCAGTGGAATCATATCAACTATTATCTTACACACACCCATCCATAACTCTTCATGCCACGCATGATGATTATGCTAGCATACTCTATGGTCAAGCATGGAATGCACAAGGGCAAATAAATGTAAAACTACACTCCTAAGGCCGCTACATCATGCCGTAAGTGCATATGTTTATAGTTATTTAAACTATATCAAGAAATAATAGTAACTTATGGAGTGCAAGTAACAACTAAGGGATCACACAAGCAATGGTTCACATACGTTGAATCATTTAACCAGTCTAGCCGTTTGCGTAACCAAAATTCAAGGTAAGAAACTCCAATAAAGCGTATTTACTATACTATTCTTTGATGAAACACATAACTAGTCATTAATAAAGGACTTGAATGACTATATAAGCTTCTTGAGCTTTAGACTGTATACAATGCTATGATTATGCTTTAAAGCATTCAAGCTCTTAGTAGTGTCCCATGAAAAGGCATCTAGGCAAGTATACATGAGTGCAACCCTCATTTACAACCCAACATCGAGGTTATGCCTTGAGGTTTGTGCAAACTATTTGGAGTTAGCTATCAAGCAACTAACAGGGGATAACAACAACGGCATTATTGGTCTTATAGGTATATCTTGAGGCCTTACGAGACACGCTTGTCCACGAAAAGGATTGTTTATTATATACAATTCCAAAGTCTGCTGGGTTATCTCTTCCTTGTGCTTTTTAGGTTCATCAGGGTTCATTCCAACCAAAACATTACTATTTAACATCCCGAATAACCATTCGTGTAATAGAAAGCAAGTAATGCACTGCAAAGGCAACAATCACGAAAATTAGGGAGCAGCAGGCACACCTATGCAATGTTTAATAGGGTCCTACCACTAGCATTTAATCTTTCTTGCATGTATACAAAAATATCTTTTAATTTACTCAAGCAATTTGGAATTCACAAGAGGAAGGTATCATTAAGAGGGGTCATCAATCATGGCAGCAAATCTCCAATCATTCCTTTTCGAGTCCATTATGAATGATTCTATCAATGTACACATCTTAGCACGTACACATTTACAAGTATCATCTGGAGGCGCATAGTATAAGGGAATCTACTTGTGAACCTAAACTCATTCATCATTACTAAAGGGATGCAAGTCCTTCGGCGCAAAGTAAAACTAAACTCAGCAGCCAAAAAAACATTAACACTTCAAAATCTTAAACTTCAAAGGTGGAAAGTAACTCATCCATTTTTGGCCTCTTCTGTACCATCTCTAAGTACGTCTGCTCTCTCTACTATGGTGCCCGAGGAGCAATCCACATGTTGGGGTAAATAATGAGTTTTGAAAAAAGGTCTTCAATCATTTAAGTTAAAATCAGTGAGCAGTTGCCTTATCCAGGCTAACGAATAAATCATTTACTATTCAAACCATAACTTAGCTGACACAAGAAGATGCAAGTTAACTAGGGTTCTCATTCTAACACATGACTCATATTTTATCCCATTAGTTTAACCGAATCACATAACAGCCAGTAAGTTAAGTCAAGCAGTACATTAGGAATACATTGCACCAATGGAGCATCCACAATGCCTACTCAGGGCATGAGAAGCCATTTAGCTCCTTTAATAACGCATAACTTTCCCCTTTTAATTAATCGACCAACTCGAGCCATATATAACAAGCAAAATGCATCGAGGTTCACACAAAACCCACTTTTGCACACAAAGCAAGCACATGTCACATCATCATAAACGCTTTCCTATATAACTATATGAAATGCATGACTCAGGTCGCGGCTTATAGTCGTAGGACCTCGCTTTGATACCATCTGTAACACCCCCAACCCCTAGGATTAGGAACACTAATAACTTCTTAAACCCTTAAATTCTGGGGCAAAATAGATAGAATTTCTCCTAAAAACTGACCATTTTCCAAGCTCAAAGCGTTACATTAAATCCTTGCAGTGAATAGAACTATAAAAGGGCACTGAATTTAGCTCAACGACTACACGCCGAAGTTCACAACTCCACAAGCCACTCACTCGAAGTATACCAATCAATATAGTTCAACAATAAAGAAGAAAAGAAAAGATGCAACTCGATGGATCACACATCTAGGGTACTAGGGTTTACATCCGAAATTATAACTAACTTTAACTAAAAAGACAACTAACCATTAAGATGGTTGGCTTATGTTGCCATACAGAGCAACTTTTGAAACAATACAGGTTACATTAAGTAGAGTAATTTGTTTACATACATTTACAACTCTAGGGAAACATTACATTACATCGCTTAGCATATAAGTCCACTTCTATATGTACACATATATGACACCTTTTCAGGTAATGGTAGACTCCAATTCGGATTGAGCAAGATCCTTTCAAACACACATTTGAAAATGCAGTGACCCATGATATGTTTAAAGAGTTGTTTATAATTCACACTAACTTCTTCAAGGCTTATATTTTCTTTAAAAGTGCTTGAAATACCCATATTGGTAAGAAAGACTTGCCAAGAAACTTTCTTTCACACGATATGCATATTTGAAAGCTTAAATGTTCGATACATTACAAGGATATATCCATACTTCATTTGAAATTTCATTTAAACTATACTTGGAATCTCATTCATAAGATATGCACATGATATGCACAGGAAGCTTTCTTTCTTTCTCTTGGAAACACTTTACTTTGCGTCTTGAGGCTTATGTTCTTTAAAAAGAAGTGCCTTTCATATTAGTCCTCTAATGACCCTTATAAGCTTTTCGAATCTTATTCGTACTGACCTCTTAATGGCGCTTAAAATCTTTCTTTTCCTGAAATTCCTAAAATGGCGAAATGCCAACTGCTTTTCTTACTTATTAGGAAAATACTCTGGGTATAAGATCATCATAATGTGCTGATTGGGTGAGATTTATTCTCAACCTTTGGTAAAACTATTGCTCACGTGGAGCTCTCACTCTAGGGATGGCAACTAATTGGACCTCAACCCTCGTCAGAGCCTCTAGGGTTTTCCACTACTGGGACTACTCCCTAGGCTAGGGATTCCTAAGTTCTAGTAGGTTCACTCCCTTCTTATTGTCCCTAAGTACAATATCTTAGCTAATTCAAAGTGTATGGCCGTAGTGGCTAATAAGTTTGCTGTCTCTTGTAGCAAAGTCAATTATCATATAACGCACTCCTTTTTAAAATTCTTTAAGCCTTAAAGCTGCATTCTTATGGCTGAAAATAGGCTGTCATTCGGTCATAGTTACGGCTACCTTTGTTTTCAACCATGAATTTTCAAAATTTCACCCTCACACACATGATAAAGCTTACTGACATGAAGGGGAGGGGGTTTACACGTAGCATATTTAAGCACTTCATAATCAAAGTTGGCAGAATAAGCCACACATGGCCTCGCAATCCACATGATTGAAGGCAACCACAACCCAAGCCCCCTCTTCACACAACATTGACCACAAAGAACCTCAAAAACTCTCATGAGCTCAACCTTAAGCCATCTAACTACCAATTTGGTTTAAATTTCATAACAATAGCGTGTGATCATAAACGTCATAAAGAAATATGCAATAGCGGCATATAAACTTAGCGAGCAAACAACATCCATCCAGCAACACATTACGACATATAAAAACATATGTAGTTCATTAAATTAAATAAGGCTCTCAACGGGCCGAAATTGACAACAAGGCATGAAACTAATATGCATGCATAACTCACAACTAGGGAATAAGCATGCATATTCTATGTCATTTTCAAAAACATCCATAGTTTACATTAAGGCTTTCGAGCCTATTTTAATTTAACCAAGGTCATTGGGTTGTTTCAAGATTATTTCAAGCATGAATCAACCAAATTAGCATGCATCGTTTTAAGGCATTCTTAGGTCATTTCAAAGGCCATTCTCAAACATGAATCAACCAGCTTAACATGCATCGATTCAAAGCATTCTTAGGTCATTTCAAAGGTCATTCTTAAACATGAATTACCAAGTTAGCATGCATCGATTTAAAGCATTCCTTATTCACAAAGTACCTAATTTGCCAATCATATAGTCCCTAAACTCTATTTTCTCTACGAATAACTCAACCATCCGATTACCAACCTAGGGTGTAACGTTCATGCGACCTTCTAAACAGATTTTTAGGCACACCAAAACTGAACTAACAGTAGCTTCTAACATAACTTCGCTTGTTTCATGGTTCTCAAAGTTAATCGATCAGTAAACTGCACTTCAACTCAGCATGCAAGAATCCTGAATCAGCATTATCATTATAATTACCTAATTTCCTTTCTAAATTCTCCAAATACTGATTGCTAACTCAAACTTAGACATGTATCAACTAAAATCAGTAAAATTCACTGGAAATTATTAGTAATTTAAGAGGCGAGAAACGCCCGCCTTGCTCCAAGCTCAAGTTCCCGATTATAAGTTGCATGGACTGATTCAAAGCTAGGCCACAACCCCTGCTCCTCGTAATGCTGCTGTTGCTGCTTTTTCTTCCTCGCTCTAGCCCTTGGCCACGCAAATTAGGACTATCGTGGTGGTGGTCGAGGTACTGGTGGTGCTTGGGGTTCAAACCCTAACCCTTTGAATCGTTTCTGTCACTCAACCCTTCTCTTTATTTCTCGTCATCGGCGGTGAACAGACGACCATTAACATCGCCGTTGCTGCCCATCTTTGGCTGTCCATCACCACCCATCTAACCTTGAGCATGGTGCTTCCTCTCTAGCTCAACCTCTCTGTCTCGCTATGTGTTTTTAGCTTACCTGGGTCATCACAGAGAGGAGGTGATGGCCGATCATGTCGATGGTGGCACCGCCGTCTGCCACCCTCTCCATCTCTTCCTCGGTTTGCGTCTCTGTTACCCTTTCTCTGTCTGTCTCTTCGTGTTAGTCTAGCAGGGAGGGGTCGAGAGGAACCCCAAAAGAACCCCCCTTCTCCCTTGTTCTCTATTCACGAAGATGGGGGTCCTCAGCCCTCTTCTTTTTTGTTTTTGTTTTGCTTTGGTCTCACTTGCTAAACCTAGCTTGGTCTAGTCATGCTAATATCGATACTTCACATTGTAAACCCCAAACTGATAATATGACTCTTCGTCAATTATTCGTTTCCAAATATATCTAAGTTCGATTTAGTAAATAAGAAATTAATTCCAAGGTTGACGATATAATCGTATTTGGGTCCCTACTTGATTTAGTGCCCGATGATAATCCTTACTAACGCTTAATAAAAATCATCGTAACATTTCCGAACTAATAATAAAGATATTCATAACGATAAAAATATTCGTTTTACTAAAATTGTCGTTCACGCAGGCACATCAATAAATATTTAACTCATATCGTTTATAAGATACGACTTTATATCATCAGAAAGACAAGACGATCAGCTTAACATAAAAATAAAGATCGCGGGTGTTACATTCTCCCCTCTTAAAAGAATTTCGTCCTCAAAATTCGAAAGATCATTTCAGTCATACCTAAGATGAGCACACATATGACACAATCTACACAGCTCGCACTAAAATCCAAATTCTTATTTTACAGTTAATTAAAATCGAAAAAGAGGATTATGGCATTCAATCTCCTCCTTCCCAGTCCTATGTAAGCATCTGCTCATGCTATTTAGGTGCCGAGGGCAAACGAATAGAAGAGGGGTAAATGAGTTGGCATGAAAAATCATACTAATCTTGTTTTAAAAAGGAACATACAATTTCAATTATCTAGACTCAATCCGTATAGTAAACAACAATTGTACGTATATGCATCGTTATTAATCAGCACCTAGAGGTATGGCACCTGAGCCATAACAAATCAAGGTCATATACGAGCAATCAAATAGGCTCAAGTTCATTCTAAAGCATGGCAGCAATTCCCTTTAGTCACCAGTTGGTTAATTTGGAAACTCTTATAGTGCATCGTTGTAATAAGGGCATCACATAACGTCGCTTTAGTACCACGATGTTGCACAGAATCAACAACTCGACATTCTCATACCTAAGAATCATAGCAATATCAATCACTTTGACATGTATATGACAAGCACTTCTAGGAGGATAACATTTGCAACTGCGCATTATCATGTAGGGATAGAACTTGGAGAAGCTATATGACAAGAATGTGGTTGATATGCAATAAAAGTGTGGTATAGGCCCAAACACTAGCTACTCAATGGAGGCAAGAAGATTGATTTCTTAGTTGGAATAGGTTTGGCATGCAATCCACCTGCCTAACAACGTATTAATATAGGTTAACTACCATTTCATAAGAGTCTAACTACCAAGCTGACATGATTTCACATGGCCATTACTGCTAGGAGGATTATAGTTTTCATAGGGAGGGGAGTCCACTAAGTAGTCAGTTAAGGCCCCCACGTAGGCAGCTCGACACTTGCATTTACCAATGTCAGAGATTTCCAACCCAAGCTCATAGTTAAGAGATAAGCAGACGGGGTAATCATGATAGTTTTAATAATGGTAAGGCCTGTCCCAGGTTATCTAATTGATTATTGTTAAATTAAGAACATGTAGGTGACGTAATATATTCATAGCCATGTAAATGTCGACATTAGGTTTGATGAATAGTGGTAGTAACATGCAAAATGATATAGTGCCTTGCTACAAGGCGATCAGAATGGAGAGAAGGCCAAGCACGATAGCCAAGGTACAGTGAGATAGCAATGGTAACAACGTGATGGCTACCAATGCACCACTCTAAGGTTCTTCATGAAAACCAACACGTATTATGTAAAACATTCCACACAAAACATATTACAGGGTAGCTTAGTCACATTATGTCAGGGCACTCAGCTAAATCATATAAACAATTATCTTACACACACCTATCCATAACTCTTAAAGTCACGCATCAGGATTATGCTAGCATACTTTGTGGTCAAGCATAGAATGCACAAGGGCAAATAAATGTGAAAATACACTCCTGAGGCTGTCACATCATGCCCTATGTGCATATGTCTACAGTTATTCAAACTATATCAAGAAATAATGGAACTTACGGAGTGCAAGTAATAACAAAGGGATCACCCAAGAAATGGTTCACATACATTGAATCATTTAAATAGTCTAGCCATTTGCGTAACCAAATTTCAAGGAAAGCAACTCCAATGAAGAGTATTTACTATACTATTCACTCATGAAACATGTAACTGGTCATGAATAAAGGGTTTGAATAAAAATATAAGCTTTTATGGGCTTTAGACTATGTATAATGTTATGGCTATGCTTTAAAGCATTGAGGCTCCTCGTAGTGTCCTACGAAAATGCATCTAGGCAAGTATGCATGAGTGCAACTATTATTTAAAACCTAAGGTCGAGGTTGAGCCTCGAGGTTTGTCCAAACTGTTTGAAGTTAGCAATCAATTAACTAACAGGGGGTAAGAACAACACCGTTATTGGTCTTATAGGTATGTGTTGAGGTATCACGAGACACACTTGTCCATAAGCGATCATAAGAGTCTTACTGTATAGGTCGCTTACCTTGGTAGGGATCGTTCATTACGTATAATTCCAAAGTCAGCTGGGTTCTCTCTTCCTTGCCCTTTATAGGTTCATCAGGGTTCATTCTAGCCAAAATATTACCATTCAACATCGCAAATAACAATTCGTATAATAGAAAGCAAGTAATGCACTGCACGAGCAACTATGACGAAAACGGGAAACAGTAGGCACACCTGCGCAATGTTCAACGAGGTCCTACCACTAGTATTTAATCTTTCACACATACATAGGAAAATGTCCCTTAATTTACTTAGGAAATTCTGAATTCACAAGAGGAAGGTATCATTAAAGGGGATCATCAATCATGGTAACAAATCTCCATTCATTCTTTTCCTAGTCTATTACGAACGATTCCATCAACATACACATCTTAGCAAGTATACATTTACAAGCAGCATCTTAGCACGCATAGTATAAGGCCATGTACTTATGAACCTTAACTCATTCATCATTGCAAAAGGGGTGTGAGTTCTTCAGTGCAAAGTAAAAACTTAACTTGACAGTCAAAAAGACATTAACATTTCAAAATCTTAAACCTCAAAGGTGGAAAGTAACTCATTCATTTTTGGCCTCCTCTCGAGCATCTCTAAGTATGTTTGCTCTCTCTATTATAGGGCCCGAGGACCAATCTGCATATAGGGTGAAGAATAAGTTTCGAAAAAAGGTCTTCGATCATTTACGTTTAAATCAACGAGCTTTGACATTCAATTGCCTTATCCAGGCGCACGAATAAAACATTTACTATTTAGACCATCACTTAGCTCACATAAGAAGGTGCAAGTTAACTAGGGTTTCACATTCTAACACATGACTCACATTTTATTCCCATTGGTTTAACCAAATCACATAACAGCCAATTAGTCAAATCAATTAGTACGTTAGGAACACATTGCACTAATGGAGTGTCCACAATGCCCACTCAAGATATGCGAAGCCATTTAGCTCCTATATAATGCAAAACTTACCCCTTTTAATCAATCAACCTACTCAAGCTACGCATAACTAGCTAAACGCACCAATATTCACACAATATCCACTTTTGCACACAAGGCAGGCATATATCACATCATCACGAGCGCATTCCTAGATAACTCTATAAAATGCAAGACTCAGGTTGTGGCCTATGGTCACAGGACTTTGCTCTGATACCATCTATAACATCCCCAACCCCTAGGTCTAGGAGCATTAACGACTTCTTAAATGCTTACTTAAAGTCTAGGGCAAAAAGAACATAATTTCTCTTAAACACTGACCATTTCGCAGGTTGAAAGCCTTACATTAAGGCTCTGTTCTTTTCGCGGGTAAATTGGGTGGGTAAAAGGGTGAAGTAGGTTGAAGTAGGTTGATATGGGTTGAGGTAGGCTGAAGTTGGTATTTTTTTTGAGGTGGGTTGGAATAGGTTGAAGTAGGTTGAAGTGGGCTGATGTTGGTTGAAGTGGGTTGAAGTTAGTGCATTTTTTATGGGGTGGGTTGAAGTGGGTTAAAATAATGAGAATGTAATTAATGTGTGATAATTTATGAAGTTATCGTAATTTTGTGAAATTTTTGTTTATTCTTTTTTATCTTTTATTTTTTTATTTTTTATTTTTTAGTTTTCATTTTTTAGTTTTCTTTTTTTATTTTCTTTTTTTCTTTTTTTCTTTTTTATTTTTTATTTTGTAGTTTCTTATTTTGTAATTTTTTATTTCTTATTTTTATTTTGTGTTTTTATTTTTTACTTTTATTTTATATTTTTTATTTTTAAATGCTTTACTTTTTTTATTTTTTATTTTTTATTTTTCATTTTTTCTTTTTATTTTTTATTTTTTATTTTAATAATTTTTATTTTTTATTTTTTTAGTTTCTTATTTTTTATTTTTTACTTCTTAATTTTTATTTCGTATTTTTTATGTTTTTATTTTTTTATTTTTTATTTTTTATTTTTCATTTTTCATTTATTTTTTATTTTTTATGTTTTATGTTTTATGTTTTATTTTTTATTTTCCTATTTTTATTTTCTATTTTCTAATTTTTACTTTTTTATTTTTTTATTTTTTATGTTTGTATTTTTTTATTTTTTTGTTTTTTATTTAATATTTTTAAATTTTTTAATTTTGTTTTTTATTTCTTATTTTTTATGTTGTATGTTTTATTTTTTAGTTTTTTATTTTTTATTGTTCATTTTTCATTTTTCATTTTTTGTTTGTAAATTTTAATTTTTGAATTTTATTTTTGTTTCTTATTTTTTATTTTTTACTTTGCACAATTTATTTTTTAATTTTTTAGTTCTTTATTTTTTATGTTTTATTTATTAATTTCCTATGACTTTATGTTTTTTATGTTTTTATTTTTTTATTTCTTGTTTCTTATTGTTTATTTTTTTATGTTTTATTGCTTATTTTTATTTTTTATTTGTATTCTTTATTTTTCATGTTTTTATTTTTTATTTTTTGTTTTTCATTTTTTTGTTTTTTATTTTTATGTTTTACGTTTTTATTTTTTATTTCTAATGTTTTATTTTTTATTTTTTACTTTTTACATTTTAATTTTAATTTTTTAGTTTTTAATCTCTATTTCTTATTTCTTATTTTCTTCTTTTTTTATTTCTTTATTTCTTATTTCTTATTTTTTATTTGTTATTCTTAATTTTTCCTTTTTAATTTTTAATTTTTAATATTTCATATTTTATTTTTTTAGTTTTTTTGATTTTTATTTGTTTTTAATTTTTTACATTCATTTATTCATTTTTTATCTTTTTATTTTTATTCCAAACAAAAGTTACAGAAAATTCAAAAAAATGAAAAATAAAAAAGAAAAAAAGAAAAAAAAGAAAATGGGAAAGAAGAAATAAAAAAAAACATAAAAAGATAAAAAAAATAAGAAATAAGAAATAAAAAATTAAAAATTAAAATTAAAATTAAAATGGAAAAAAATTAAAAAATAAGAAGTAAAAAAAAATAAAAACATGAACAATAATAACAACAAAAAAACTTGAAAAAATAATAAAAAAATGAAAAAATGATAAAATGAAAAATAAAAAACAAATATTAAAAATTAAAAATTAAAAATGAAAACTTAAAAAATAACGAATGAGAAATAAGAAATAAAAAATAAAAACATAAAAAACATAAAATCATAGAAAAATAAAAAGTAAAAAGTAAAAAATAAAAAAAATTAAAAGTAAAAAATTAAAAGTAAAAGTTTAAAACAAAAAATAAAAAATAAATACAAAATACAAAATAGAAAATAAAAAAAGAAGAAATTAAAAAATCAAAATTAAAAAATAAAAAATAAAAATAAAAAATAAGGAATTAAAAAAATAGAAAAATAGAAAAATAAAACATAAAAAATAAAAAAATAAAATATAAGATTTGAAATGTAAAATATAAAATATGAAATATAAAATATAAAAAATAAGAAAGAATAAACAAAACAAAATTTCGATAAGTTCATAAATTATCACACATTACTTTCATTCTCATTATTTTAACCCACCTAAACCCACCACATAATAAAGATACCAACTTCAGCATTTTTCATCCTACATCAACCCGCTTCAACTTAGTTCAACCTATTTCAACCCACCTCAAAAAAAAATACCAACTTCAACCCACCTCAACCCATCGCAACCTACTTCAACCTACCTCAACCTTTTACCCACCCAATTTACCCACAAAAATAACAGGCAGTAAAATCTCACATGATACTTTACAAATTATTACAATTATGAAAGGGGTGGGTTGAAGTTGGTTGAAGTGGGTTGAAGTAGGTTGAAGTGGATTGAAGTTGATATTTTTTTTTTCAAGTAGGTTGAAGTAGGTTGAAATAGGTTAAAGTAAGTTGAAGTAGGTTGAGATTGGTAAATATGGATTGACCCACGAAAAGAACAGAGCCTAAATCCCTACAGTGAATAAAAGTATAAAAGGAAACTGAAATTAGCTCAATGGCCACACGCTGGACTTCATAACTCTACGAGCCATTCACCGGAGTACACCAATCAATATAGTTCAGTAATAAAAAAGGAAACAAAAGATACAACTCAATGGGTCACACATCTAGAGTATTAACTTCAGCTAAAAGACAACTAGCTATCAAGATGGTTAGCTCACGTGGCCATACAGAGCAACTCTTAAACAATATGCATGACATAAACTAGAGCACTTTGTTTACATACATTTACAACTTTAGGGATACATTATACTACATCGTTTAATATGTTAGTCCACCTCCATATGTACACATATATGAAACCTTTTTAGGCAGGGGTAGACTCCAATTCGGCATAAGTAAATTGATTTCTACCTGTCACAATGAAAACCTTGGAAAAAGGGGAAATAGTAATGGGATGAGCAACCACATGCTCAGTGAGTATTCCCCGACTCCTTAAAACCAAAATAGTTGCATGCAATAATATCAATAATAGTCATATATCATGCATTCACACATTGTTATCATATTAGGCAATCATAGTCCCCAAGAAAAGATTATCACACACAAACTTCATAGTATCCAATTAAATTCATTTTTAGGCCCTTAATGACCAAACTTCCCTATTTTAGGCACATAAACAAGTAAGCAACAAGGATTGAGTGAGATGCTTTCAAACACACATTTGAAAATGCAATAACTCATGATGCGTTCCAAGAATAGTCTACAATTCACATTAACTTCTTCAAGGCTTGAATTCTTTCCAAAAATTCCTGAAATATCCATATTGGCAAGAAAGACTTGGCAAGAGACTTTCTTTCACAGGATATGAACTGTTGAAAGATTAAATGTTCGACGCATTACAAGTATGTAACCATAGTTCATTTGAAATTTCATTTAATCTATACTTGGAATCTCATTCATAAGATATGCACAGAATATGCACAGGAAGCTTTCTGTCTTTCTCTTGAAAACACTTTACTTAGCCTCTTGAGGCTCATACTCTTTAAAGAGAAATGTATTTCGTATTAGTCGTCTAATAACCATTATAAGCCTTTCGAATCTTATTCGAACTGACCTCTAAATGGCCCTGAAAATCTTCCTTTTTCCGAAAATACTAAAAATGACAAAATGCCAATTGTTTTGTTTACATATTAGGAAAATACTCTGGGCCTAAGATCATCATAATGTGCTACTTGGGTGAGATCTATTGTCAACTTCTAGTGAGACTATCGCTCATGCTAAGTTGTTACTCCTAGGATGGCAACTAATTGGACCTGAACCCTCATCAAGGCCTCTAGGGTTTCCCAATACTGGGACAACTCCCTAGGCGAGCGATTCCCCTGCTCTGGCGGGTTCACTCAAATCCTATTGATCCTAAGCACGATATCTTAGCCAATTTAAAGCGTATGGCAATAGAGACTAATAAGTTTGCTGTTTCTTGCAGCGAAATCAATTATCATACAGCGTGCCCCATTTTAAAATTCTTTAATCCTTAAAACTGCATTCGCATCGTTAAAAATAGGACATCCTTCGGTAATAGTGACGGCTACCTTTATTTTCAACTGTAAAAAACATTCTTTTTCAAAATTTCACCCTTACACTTGATAAAGCTTAATAACATAAAGGGGAGGGGTTCACATGTAACATATTTAAGCCCTTCATAATTCAAGTTGGTAAAATAAGCCACACATGGCCTCGCAACCCACACGATTGCGGTCAATCACAACCTAGACTCCCTCCTCAAACAGCATCAACCACAAAGCGCCTCAAAAACTGTCATTAGTTCAACCTCAATCCATCCAACTACAAATTCAGTTTCAATTTCATAACCATAGCATGTCATCGTAAAAGTCATAAAGAAATGTCCAATAATTCCATATAAACTTACTAAGCAAACAACATACGTCCAGCGGCACATTACGGCATATAAAAACATGTATAATTCATTAACTTAAATAAGGCCTTCAACGGCTCGCAACGAACAATAAGGTATGAAACTAACTTGCATTCATAACTCACTATTTGGGAATAAGCATGCCCATTCTATGTTATTTTCAAAAACAAGTCTAGTTTACATTAAGGCTTTTGAGTCTATTTTAATTTAACAAAGGTCATTGGGTCACTTTAAGGTCATTTCAAGCATGAATTAACCAAATTAGCGTGCATCAATTTAAGGCATTTTTAGGTTATTTCAAAGGCCATTCCTAAACATGAATCAACTGGCTTTACAGGCATCGATTCAAAGCATTCTTTGGTCATTTCAAAGCCGTTCTTAAACATGGACTACAACCTTAGGATGCATCGATTTAAAGCATGCCTTATTCACAAAGTACCCAATTTTCCAATCACATAGTCCCTGAACTTTCTTTGCTCTGTGAATAACTCAACCACCCGGTTAGCAACCGATGGTATGACGTTTATACGACCTTCTAAACAGATTTTTAGTCGCACTGTTGCTTCTAGCATAACTTTGTTTATTTTATAATTCTCTAAGTTAATCGATCAGTAAACTACGCTTTAACTCAACATGTTAGAATCCTGGATCGGCGTTACCATTAAAATTACCCAATTTTTGTTCTAAATTCTCGAAATACTGATTACTAATCCTAATTTAAACATGAATCAACTAAAATTAGTGAAATTCGTTAGAAATTAGTAGTAATTTTGAAGGCGAGAAACACCTACCTCACTCCAAGCTTAAGGACCCGATTATGTGTTTCATGGACTGATTCGAAGCTAGGCCACGACCCTTCCTCCTCGTGATGCTGCTGTTACTGCCTCTTCTCCCTCACTCTAGCCCTTAGCCATGCAAATAAGGACCACCTCGGTGGTGGTCGAGGTACTGGTGGTGCTTGGGGTTCAAACCGTAACCCTCTAATATGTTTCTCTCACTCAACCCTTCTCTCTCTTTCTCTTCGCCAACGGTGAACGGACGGCCAGCAACACCGCCACCGCTGCCCATCTCTGGCCCTCCGTCACCACCTATCTGACCTTAACCCCGGTGCTTTCTCTCTCGCTCGATGTCCCTCTCTCTATTTGTTTTCGGCCTACTAGGGCCATCGCAGAGAGGAGGTAATGGCCGGTCATGCTAGTGGTGGCACCGCCGTCTGCCGCCCTCTCCCTCTCTTCCTCAGTCTCTTTCCCTTGCTCTTTCTCTGTCTCTCTCTTCGTGCTAGTCTGCCGGGGAAAGCTCGAGAGGAACCCCAGAAGAACCCCACCTTTCCCCTTTGTTCTTTGTTTGCGAAGAAAGGGGGCCTCTGCCCTCTTCTTTTTTATTTTTGTTTTGATTTCGTCTCACTTGCTAAACCTAGCTCAATCTAGTCTTGCTAATCTCGATACTTCGTATTCTAAACCCCAAATTGATAATATGACTCTTCGTCGATTATTCGCTCCCAAATATGTCTAGGTTCGATTTAGTAAACGAGAAACTAATTCTAAGATTGACAATCTAATCGTATTTAGGTCCTACTCGATTTAGTGCACGATAATAATCCTGACTAATGCTTAGTAAAAATCATTATAACATTTTCGAAGTAATAATAATGATATTAATACCAATAAAAATTTTATTTTTAATAAAATTATCATTCACACAAGCATATCAATAAATATTTAACTCATATCATTTATAGAATGCGATTTTATAACATCAAAAAGATCAAACGGTTAGCTTGACGTAAAAATAAAGAATGTAGGTGTTACACTATCATCTTCATGGGACGACATGTATTCACTGGATCATACTACAAGTTGACAATGTGTACTTGCAGCTTCTTTATATATCAATAATAACTAAGCTTCGCAGGTAAAATTCTACAAGTAGGAGGAATGGAGAAGTTGTTCACGCAATTCTTTATCGTGAGAGAAGGCGAGCAACTCTCGAAGGCTTCCCAGTGCTGTTTGTCCTTGATCGCAGATCCCATTTCGGGCCATCTCTTCATCTCCACAGACAGACTTGTATTCTGCAGTGATAGACTGATTGCCAAGTACATCCCCGATAGTAGGGTTTTGTAGATTCCATTAGAAGGTGACAAACTTATAGTTCTCAATCACTGCCGCTTTTTTAAAATGCATGCAATCTGAAGAGTTTTTATTTTTAAATTAATGTAAGTACTATAAATAATTGCAAGTAATGATCCCCTTAAATAAGATCAAGAGAGCCAATGAGAGCAAGGATGTGAAAAAGGCATCTCTGAAATACCATCAAGTAATGACAACTAATGATTTCGAGTTCTGGTTCATGGGATTCTCAAACAACAATAAAATTTTCATATCTCTGCAACAAGCTATCCCTAAATCCTTGATTTAGCTCACACTTCTGTCATTGGGACATGAAAAAAATGTTTTTTCTACCAAAGTTTAGGCTATCCATTATCTCGTAATGTTGCTTCTGTAAATTCTACTTCTCTACGATAGATTAGCTTTTGTTCCTCCAAGTTGTCATTTATTTCATCACCATTTTACCTGCTGAGTTATAACACATCAGCTGAGTTGGTCCCCTTCAATGAGAATCACTCATTAACTGATTGAAGATGCCAATCACCATGATCTCAAGAAAATTTCATGAATAATAGCCAAAATCCCATTAGTCTCTCTGATTGACAATCTATAGCAATTTTTCTGTTTCTCGTATACAAGGACATCAACACGCTCCGAGACAAAATCTCATACCAAATAATGCAAATAAAAACTTCAATATCATTAACTGTTGCAATATAAGAGGACAAGAATGCCCAAGAGGTCTTTAATTATGAGGAGCACTTTACAAGTAGCTTGATAAACATTACAATATTTGGCAAAATGTGGATCAGACTGCCAATTTCTATGGACTTTCCCAGCTAATGGCATAAATAGAGGGTAAATTTTCACGCTGCACCATAATGCCTTTATGTAGTAGGGGTATTTACAAAGAATTCAAGTAACAGAGAATAAATAGCTTATTATTGGTTTATAGTTGATAACAGGGCATTCAAAGCCCTTTGAATTCCTTTTGTGTAGTTGTCTTATTTAACTCCTCTTCTTCGAAACTCATGTTCACACAAGTCTTGTGGAACAGTTCTAATAAAACTACTAGATAACATAAACCATGCCGTTTCTATCAACTTGAAAGCTGTCCAAGTATTATGACAGCCATGTCTCATTTGTTCTGAACTGAAGGTGTAGGGATACCTACAACATATGGCACATGAATCTTCATTCTGTCACCTCTGTTAGTAAGCCTTGATTTCAATGAAGATGAATGTTTCAAAGGGATCCAAATCAAGGAGCATGAATAGTTTGCTTGTAGATGAGGAACTCAGAAATGGCTTGTTGTCTATCACAGATGATATTCAAACAATAAGGACATCTCAGCCCAACAAATTTCTACCTTAACCTTCACAGTTTTTTACACTATGAGGCAGCTTAAAGTTGGATCAATACTCAGTAGCCTGAACAAGCTCGGTGTATTTACTTCACCTAATCAATGCTCATACTTTTATAGATTCCTTAATTAAGAGAATTTGAGGTATGACTACGGTTTTTCACCTATAAAATAATGATATGAAAGCTGAACTTAAGAGCAAAAATAGTATAAGTAGGTGGAGTAGAAAAGTCTTACAGGAATATGTTCACTGTCGGAGTAGAGGAAACACTCAGAAGTGCATAGATTTCACCAGAAGATAGACATACTTTCATGATGTCCTTGCATACATTCTCTAGGTTATCATATGTATGTGGATTGTATACGACCGAGGAAGATCAAGAGAGCCAACCAAAGCCAGAATGTGAAAAGGTTGTCGCAAAAGTATCTTGTTGCGGTCACTAATGATGACTTTGCATTCAAATTCATGGGCGATCGTAACTACCAAAGGACTTTAAATTGCCAATGGTCGGTTGCCCCAAAGCTTAGTTGAGTTACGTTCAAGACAAAGCTTGAGAATATGCAAAGGAAAATATTTTGTTTTTATTTCCACTTAACTGTGTGCCTCTGTATATATCAATTGATCAACACACATGACAAATCGTATGAATTTGTCGTTCCTGGAATGGTATTTTTGCGCAAACTCTCCAATTGTTTCATTAGTGCATTAATAAGTGATCAAGCACTGCACCCTTCAATTACTCAATTTTCGTCCAAAATGGACTAAGCTGATTATTTAATGAAGCTCTC